>JANUWF010000823.1:0-31328 GCA_026120185.1 Voacanga thouarsii | reverse complement strand
ACACTACCCCTATAACCTATATAGTGCACGCAATTGGTATAGCGAAAGTTCCTGAGTTCGATCCTCGCCGGGGGCTTAGTTTTTATTTTTAATTCTCATATAGTATCTTGTATTTTTTGTCATACTTCCCCAATAATATTCCCATATATTATCTTGTATTAATTATTCCCATATATTAACTTGTATTTTTTTTATCATACTTGTCCAATAGTATTTCGATCCTTGCAAGGATTTTTTTAGTATTTTTTAAATTAATTCATTAATTAAAATTTTTGACATTTATAGCAATAGTTTCATGTTCTTGGATAGCAACTATTTTCGACATTTATAGCAATAGTTGTGTACTATTGAATAATGGTTTCATGTTCTTGACTATTAACAAATAGTATAATTTTTGTCTTTTCTTTCACGTGAAAATTCAAATTCATCTAAACATTATATGTGGTGCCGCTTTGTGTCTTTTGATTCCGCTATGGGACCCACAAGACAATTTGTCTACTTTGTCCAAATTTGACAATAATAACTGCCGTTCAATTTGTTTATTGATTCTAGTAATAGTAACCGCTTTATTTGTCCAAATCTCACCTTCAATCATATTCCCTGTTTCCGCCTAGTAGCCATCCACTTTGTTCGAGAAGGTGTCCTTTGTCTTCGGCCTTCCCACTCCCTCTTCTTCTCCACCGACACCTTTCTCTGTATTGTATTGTGCTTCTTCCTCTGTCTTCATTTCTTCTTCCTTCTTCAACCACCCACAGCAGCCCCCCGTCCCCTGCCAACGCAGCCCCCGCCCCCCACAGTCGCCCACCCCTGCTCCCCCTCCCCTTCCCCCATCTCCCTTCTGCCTCCCGCCTTCCTGTGCTCACCCCCGCCTCTTTCCCCCTCTCCCCGGCAGCCCCCGCGGTAACCCACCCACACGCTCCCTCCCCTTCCCTCTTCCCCCTGTCGCAGTTGCCCACCCGCAGCAGCCGCTTCCCCCGCCTCTCCTGCAGCCCCCCTACCAGCGCTCCCCCTCCCCCCCCATGTGATCGTCCACCCCCACTCCCCCTCCCCGCAACCCTCTCCTCCTCTTGCTGCCAATCCTCTCAGATGACTTGATCATTCAAAAATCAAGAACGAGAAAGGAATCGGAATCTTCATTGATGAATATGAAGTCGCCGGAAAGTCTTCTGCTGGAAGATTTCGGGAAAAAAGGTGGATATGACATGAAGAATTCGAGAGGTTCTGTTGAATTACCCAGAGGGAACGACAGTGTTGAAGGAGTTAATTCAGAACACTGATGATGCCGGAGCGATTAAGGTCTGTTTGTGTCTCGACCGTCGGTCACATGGAACTCATTCTTTGCTTTCTGATAAGCTTGCTCAGTGGCAAGGTCCGACATTGCTGGCTTACAATGATGCGATTTTCATAGAGAAGGATTTTGTGAGTATTTCTAGGATTGGTGGCAGTTCTAAGCATGGTCAGGCTTGGAAGACCGGCCGTTTTGGGTAATTTACAATTCTAACTCTCTCTAATATCTGTCCTCTTTTTTTTAAATTTTTTTATTTTGCATTGTAGTGATCCATTTATTGCATTGAGGAACTTTTTTGTTTCTTTGAATGTTGAAGGTAGTGAGTTAATCCGGTTTGGTAGGGAAGTGAGTTTGTCAAGAGTTTTATTTGAAGTGCGAGGTCTAGGTGTACAGTATGGAGAAGAAGAGAAGTGTTCTATTTCTTCAAGTCATTACTATACTTTTTTCTCTCTGCTTAAGATATGATCTGAAAGTGCCTGTTGAACTTGAGCTTTTATGGATGAAGATAATATATTCCTTGTTCTAGTAATGTGAAAAAGAATACATAACAGCTATACTGTCCCGAAGCAAACTATTCTGAAGGTGCCAATTGTTTAAAAAGATTTGAAATTTTATTGCTGAAGATAATATTCATGGTTCTTGTTATGTGAAAAAATATATATCACCCATACTGTATCATAGCAAGCTTCAGAAATATTCTGATTGTTTTTAGTTTTAAAGCTTATCTCAAGTTCAGTATTTCATCAAGTACTCGAGTAATGAGATAGTTTATGACAAATAGTACTTGAACCAGATGCTACCACGTGGGGTGCCCTCCTCGGGGCAAGCAGAATTCACGGAAATACTGAATTGGGAGAAAAGGCTGCTAAAATGATTTTTGCATTAGAACATTGGAATGCTGGAATGTATGTTCTTCTCTGAAATTTATATGCATCTTCTCAGAGGTGGTGTGAAGTTGGTGAGATGAGATTGAAAATGTGAGATACTGGTGTAAAGAAAGTTCCGGGGTACAGTTGGGTTGAAGTGCAAAATAAAATTCATACATTGTTTTTTTCTGTATGGTTACTTGGAAGGGCACAACCTCTGGTTTTTATACCTCAAAAGGAGCCTGATTGCAGGAATGCAGCAAACTTGAGAGCATTGATGGTAAATTTCTTAACCTTTGTACCTCTGGTTACTCTCTCTTTATATTTTGCACAAAGACCATTGGGTGTTGATATTAGATGTTTATGCTCTGTGAGTCTGGAATTATTTTTATATTTCTATGAATATTTCTGGAGCATATTTGTTTTGGAAATTCTTGTGTTGCTGAATTGTTGAATGTTAATTTGTGGAGTTGTTGGGGTGTTGAAAAGTTGATGTGGAGATTTGGTATTAGCATTGTGATTATTGGTGAAAGGGAACTGTAGTGTTATTGAAGTATGGTGCTCCATATATCTTAAATTTTCTTTTGGTTTTTCTGGTGCTCCATATTATAGTGTTATTGCCTAATTATGTATTTTGAGATGGCCTAGTGCCTGAAAAATATTCAATTTATAGGGAAAACTCTGTCAAAATATTCAAAACTCTTTTCTCATACTTGGCCTTAAAACATGCTTGTCTCAATCTCTTTGTTTGGTCTTCCAACTTCGCATCAGGGATTTCTTCCATCAACTTCTTCTCACGTTCCAGTATCTCAATGGCTTCTTTCAACTTCTTCTCAACCATATGTACTCATTTTTCTTCATTTCGCAAACCCTGCAAATCCAAATGGAAATTTTCAAATTATTATTTCTTTGTTAACAAGTGTGTGTGAGAGAGAATCGGAACATTCTTGATTAGTGTCTCCATACTCATTAACTTCCTGTGAGGCCATCGATAAATTCCTAACTCCATACATCTTTTCTTGAGAGCGGTTCGGCAAATAATCAATTCTTTGGCCGCCTGAGTAAGTGTCATGTAAAAGTACTTCGAAATGGTTGGTCTTGATAGTGTCTTGGAGCTACTGCCCTTCTCCTTTCGCTACCTCCTGATTACCTTATTCTCCACAGGAACTTCATCTGAAGTGATACCTTCAAGAGGTATTTCCTCCACAGGAACCATATTTTGACTTTGTTCAAAATTTATTGTGGAGTAGAAAGGATCATGTACAAGCATATCCTCCATCAGATGAACAGCATAAAAAACAGTCTCTTGAATAGATAGATCAAATTGGAAATCCAAAACAACATATTCATAACTTTCACTGATTCATAACACGACCAACCAAACTAGATAAAGAAGATGGGTGAAAAGCAAAAAAAAAAAAAAAAAAAATGCCCTAAAAAGTATCTCACCTGAAATCAAGATGAAGTGGTAGGCTTAAAAAGGAAAACACTTCAAAATCTTCTTTTTCGGAAGCTAATTCAAAATTTGACCGCCTTTCAAACGAATTACAACTATTCATCTCTTTGTGGTTTCCACTAATGACTGATGATTAAGAGATGTATATATCTATGCAGGAAGAGGGGAGGAAGGACTGAGGAGAGAAAGAGACAAGGAGATGAAAGGTTATGTGCGGGAATAAGGGAGGGATGACTGAGAAGAGAAAGAGACAATGAGGAAGGGGAAAAGGTTTAATTGCATTGTTTTGGCCTAAAATATTTTAATTGCACTGCCTTATCTTTTTCCCTTGTTTCTCATCTTACGTTTTATAATTTTATCATTAAAAGTTACAAGAAATTGATGTCTTCTCAACTTTTTTGATCTTCACTTATCTAGTCTACGCGAAAGTATATCCATTTCTCTTTAGCTTTTTCTAATTAATTCAAGCTGGTTCTTGATTCTGATCGTATATGCAATTGACTGGTTGTTGAGTTCACTTGCATATTCCAAAAATTGAAGTTTACACTTGTACTTTATTCTAAGTTTACACTTGTACTTTTTTCATACTTTATTTTAATCTCCGATTTGTGTATTGTGCATGTATGGAGATGTTTTAATACCCAAACCACTAAGGAGAGGAAGAGACAAGGAGGAAGGGGAAAAGATGATACCAGGGAGGACTTACGTACTCAATTTTGTTTCTTGTTTTACATGTACTATTGTTTTTAATAGATTCCTTGGCATTTCCTACTTGTTATATATGTAGTATTACTTCTCTTGTGGAGTTCAAGGATTATTTATGATTTCAATATTTAAGAGATTGATTTTGGATTTGTTTGACATTAAGCAAAATGTGCTTTATTGTGATTGGTGTTGAATGAGTTGAACGGATTGTATTTGGTTTGAAATTGCAGCTGGATAGGCCTAAATTTCAATCAATTATTTTTTTAAAAAAAAAATTAATCAAAGTCGTATTTGCTTAGCAAATGTGATGGTCACAAATAGTTGCATTTTATTATGGCTTAACAGAACAAATACGATGGTTGGAGCCGTCGTTTTTATTAATGGTCGTAATTGCTCTAAGATTTATTGCCATGGTTGTAATTACGATGGTTAGATACCGTCGCAAATACTCAGCAATTGCGACGTTAAGGACCGTCGCAAATATCAAGTATTTGTGATGGTTTAAAACCGTCGTATTTATGGAACAATTGCGATGGTTTTGTCACCAAATATGACGGTTTGCAGAATCTCAACTCGGGTGAGTAATTGCGATGCTTTTCCCTGACAGTTTTATTTACACTATCACATTAACTAAATACGACTATTTTTCAACCATTTTTAATAAAAACAACGGCATTATTTACGACGGTCAAAAAAATCGTCATTTAGCTGTTGTTTATAGCAAAACGACGGTATTTTCTCAAATACGACGGTTTTCTGGTTGTCATATTTGCCTGAATTTTTAGTAGTGATTCATCTACCATGTGGGCACTTTAGATACTTTATGATTTTAATTGATGCATCGACTCGGTAGTCGCATGTTAGTTTATTATCAATTCATAACTTGGTGTTTGCGAGATTGTTTGCCCAAATAATTCACTTACAAGTACAATTTTCAGATTATTCTATTAATAGGATCTGTCAAGACAATGTTGGAGAATATTTTTCCTAATCCTTTGATACTTATTGCATGTCAATTGACATTATTATTGAATATCGTGTAGCTCATGTTCATATCCAGAATAGAGTAACTGAATTATTCATTAAAATATTACAATTATTTGCTAGACCATTATTAATGAGAACAAATCTCCTAACATCTGATTAGGAACATGCTAGTTTGTATACAGCCGCACTTATGTGTATAATGCTAACAAGTTATCACAAATTCTTTCCCTTGCAGTTGGCATTTAGTTCAGAGTCAAATATTGCTCATTTAAGAATTTTTGGATGTATTGTATATATATTGATAGCACCAAATCAACGTACCAAAATGGGTCATTAAAAAAGATTGGAGATATATGTTGGATATTATTCTCTCTATATAATTAGATATGTTGAACCATTGACAGGTGATGTATTTATAGTAAGATTTACTGATTATCATTTTAATAAAACTTTACTTCCTAAATTAGGGGGAACATAAACCACATAAACAAGAGCTTACCTGGACAGTATCATTGAATTATTTAGATTCACGCACAAGTATAAGTGAACTAGAAGTTTAAAAGATAATTTATTTTCAAAGACTTGCAAATCAACTGCTAGATTCTTTTATTGACACTACATGGGTAACTAAATCACATATTCCAATTATAGATGATCCTATTCGAATAGAAGTTCCAGCAAGACAAAATGAAATTCCTATAGTTACTGAATCAAAAACACGCTAGAAATGTGGACGACTCCTTAGTTCAACAGATAAAAATCCTCAAAAAAAAAATATATGAGCAAATGATCAGAATGATCAAATTGAAGAATTACAAAATAAGGACCAAATGGCAACTAATGAAAAAGATTCAAATATCTGAAAATAGTGAATAGAATAATGAAATGTCCATCAATTATATGACTTCTGACATAAGTTGGAATCGGATTGAAATAACTATTGATGATATTTTTTGCATACAATATAACACTTGATGTGTTAAATGAAAATAAGGATCTTGAACCAACATCAGCTGAAGAATGTCGGCAAAGAAATGATTGGTCAAAATGGAAAGATGCACTACAAGAAAGCTGTCAATTTCCCAGGGACAAATCCATAGCAAATCCGTGGCTAAATTGGAATTTGCCATGGATCTGCAACAGAATTGGTCCGTGGAAAATACATTCATCGCTAAGTATTTTTTGTGAAGGAACTCTTTTTTCATGGCAATTCACCATGGATTTGCTAGCAATAGTTTAAGTTGGTAGCACCTTTCAGGGAGAAATATTACAAGGGAATCGTAGCAAATTCTTCACAATGCCATGGATTTGCCACGGACAACTTATTTTCATATTGCTTCCGTGATAAATCCGTGGCAGATTGTAACGAATTTGCTACGGTTCTCTTGCAATATTTCTCCCTTTACCACGGATTTGCCATGGATACTTTATTTAGAAATACTTTCTGTGGCAAATCTATAGTAATCTACCACGAATTTGCCACGGAAGCAATGTTAAATAACTTGTCAAAAATGAATATGAATATATATATATATATATATATATGAATAAGACCAAGAGTAAATAATTTTATCTAACCCATTGAATAAAACCAAGGGTAAAATAAAAATTTTAAAAAATAACACGGGATGGATCTCGTACTGTTTGGCGTGAAAGGATAACAAAAAACATCATGCTTTTATTTCACTCTCTTGGTTTCTCTATGTGATTGCATGAAAATAAAAGAAAAGGAAACAAGGCCATTGTTCTTTTATTCATTCTTAGTAGCCTTCACCGGCAGTGAAGTGGTGATATTCCGGAAGTTCAAAAGTTTCACGTGAATGAGAAAGAGTAAACGGCTCGCAAGAGTGCAACCGAAGGTGTTGGGAGAACCAATAGCTTCAAGCATTTAGGTTCAAACATCTTCATTCACACACAGAGATAAACAGCTTCCATGATACTCTGTATTTTTTTTGTTCAGTAAGCATGCTTTCGTTTTCATTGTTTTGCCATTTCAACCTTCAATTTCGACACACAAAAATATTACATTCTATTTTAAATTCATATCAATTCTTTTTCAAGAATAAATAAGTTAAAGATAAAAAAACAAAATATTTATAAAACATTTGACCATTATAATCAAAATATATGGAATAAAATTAAATATAATAACAAAAGAAAAAATAAATCCGTGGCAAATCCCTTCCAATTTGCTCGAGATTTGCCACATATTTACCATGAAAAATAATTAATGAAATTAAATTGGTATTCCGTTGCAGATTGCTACAGATTTGCCACGGAACACATAATAATTTTTTTTTATTTTTTATATCACTATTTTACCTAACATATAATTTGTATATTTTAAATGGTAATATAGTTAATTGCATTGATATTTCCAATGGCTTTTGTTGTAAAAAAAAATATATATACATCATATCTTTAAAATTTTTTATTTTAATACACACATATATTTTGACACACAAAAATATTACATTTTATTTTAAATTCATATCAATTCTTTTTCAAAAATAAATAAGTTAGAGATAAAAAATAAAATATTTATAAAACATTTGACTATTTTAATCAAAATGTATGGAATAAAAATAAAAATAATAAAAATTAGAATAAAAAGGGAAAAAATAAATCCGTGACAAATCCTTCCCAATTTGCTAGGGATTTGCTACGAACTAACACAATCCATGGCAATTTGCCACGAAAAATAATTAATGAAATTAAAATGGTATTCAGTGGCAAATCCATGGCAGATTGCCAAGGATTGGCTACGGAATACATAATAAAATTTTCTTGTTCTTTTTATCACTATTTTACCTAACATATTTTTTGCATATTCTAAATGGTAATATAGTTAATTGCACTGATATTTTCAATGGCTTTGGTTGTCAAAAAAAAAAAAAACATCATATCTTTATAAATTTTTATTTTAGTACACACATATATTTTGACACACAAAAATATTACATTCTATTTTAAATTTGAATCAATTCTTTTTCAAGAATAAATAAGTTAGACATAAAAAAACAAAATATTTATAAAATATTTGACCATTTTAATCAAAATGTATGGAATAAAAATAAATATAATAAAAATTAGAATAAAAAGGAAAAATAAATCCGTGGCAAATCCCTCCCAATTTGCTAGGGATTTGCCACGAACTAACACAATCCGTGGCAAATCCATGGCAATTTGCCACGAAAAATAATTAATGAAATTAAAATGGTATTCCGTGGCAGATTGCCAAGGATTTGTCACAAAACACATAATAAAATTTTCTTATATAATTTGTATATTCTAAATGGTAATATAGTTAATTACATTGATATTTCCAATGGCTTTTGTTGTCAAATATATATATATATATATATATATATATATCATATCATATCTTTAAGATTCTTTATTTTAATACACACATATATTTTGACACACAAAAATATTACATGCTATTTTAAATTCGTATCCATTCTTTTTCAAGAATAAATAAGTTAGAGATAAAAAAAAAGAAAAATGTTTATAAAATATTTAACCATTTTAATCAAAATGTATGGAATAAAAATATTTAGAATAAAATTTAGAATAAAAAAGGAAAAAATAAATCCATGGAAAATCCTTCGCAATTTGCTAGGGATTTGCCATGAACTAACACAATTCGTGGCAAATCCGCGGAAAATAATTAATCAAATTTTCTTATTCTTTTTATCACTATTTTATGTAACATATTTTTTGTACATTCTAAATGGTAATATAATTAATTGCACTGATATTTCCAATGGCTTTTGTTATCAAAATAAAAATAGAAAGATAGAAGGAAATGAAAAATTTTAACAACAAATAAGAAAGAAAATTGTTCAAATCAACTAAAGGTAAGATCAGGAATTTTAGGGTATGGAACAAATATTAATACAAATTAATAAAATAAAATTAGAAAAAAAAATAAATCCGTGGCAAATCCCTAACAGATTGCCATGGATTTTCCATGGAATTAATTAGAAAATAAGTTATCCGAGATTGCCACAGATTTGCCACAGAATTAAGTATTTCCTAACTAGTTCTGTGGCAAATCCATGATAATCTGCCACCGATTTTCCATAGAATTCATTTGAAAGTAATTAATTTCGTCGGTTTATATCAATATTTGACCATTTTGCCACGGACATTTTCCATCGTAAATCGGTGGCTAATTTTTCCCTATCCTTTTTTTGCTACAGACCTGCGAGGGAACATCTTTGCATGTGGTATAGGCTATAGACAGGCACCTTCAAGAGATCTACAACCGATTCAATGAGATCAACACAGATTTACTTCTTTGAGTGGCATGCTTGAACCCAAGCAACTCATTTTCATCTTTTGACAAGAGAAGATTGATTCGATTTGCTTAGTTTTATTCAGAGACAAAACCAGGGAATTGGGGTTGGGGGCAAACTATATATAAAAAATATAGAAGGACAATGTTATGGTTTTTTAAAATTTTTGGAGGCAAGGAGCGAAATACAAAATTTTAAAAGATTTTTTTTTTAATTTTTAAAAATTTTAGAGTAAAATATGAGATTTAAAAAAATTTTGCGGGGGGGACACCCCAATTCCGTCTTTGGTTTTATTCCCTTGAGTTTTCTACGGTTGATCTTATAGAACTTAACAATCAACTTGAAACATATATAATTGATATGCTATAGTGCATTTTTGGATATCAAGATGTCGGTCAACTTGCTAAGAAATTGGTTGAAACAAAGAAAAATATTATTTACCCATTAACTTTTTTGCTAGCGAAATTTGCTTTGATTTTGTCCGTGGCAATTGTGAGTGTAGAAAGATCATTTTCAGTAATGAAAAGTGTGAAGAATCAGTTCAGAAATCGAATGGGAGATAACTTGATGAATAATTATTTTGCTACATATATTGAAGGAGATGTATTTAATAGTATTGACAATGAAGCCATTATACAACGGTTTCAAAATATAAAAACTCGTCGTCGACAACTGTAAATAAAATTTTATATAAATATGTATTTTTGTTATTTCTCTTTATATATTTGTGATAATATTATATATATCATGTGCGATAATCTCTATGTTATAATTTTTTGCACTAAGAATTGACTCCACTGAGTTAAATTTCTAGCTCCGCCACTGACCTCAAAGATATAAAACATTTCATAAACGAGACCTTCCAAATGATATATTCTTTCAATTTACAATAAAAAATGTACAATTCTTTAAAAAAAGATTATATTTAAAATATTCATAAGTACTGCAATACATAAGAATATAATGCCTAAGAAAAATTAAGAAGCAAACAAGGGGGGAAAAAAGCTTTTCACATATATGAACTTAATTTCTAAAAATAATATAGCAGTGAAACATTCCGCTGCAATAAATATGAAGAATTAGATAAAAGTGTGGGAAAATATTTGGTGAATAATCCCTATAAATGATTTTAAAAAATAAAATGAAAATTTTTCTTTATATAATGCGGAGGAAAGTTGCTTCTGCAAGAGTGACAAAAAATAATTTTATAGTGAAAAAACAAAAATGACTGCTGACCATACTAATCAACGGTAACTTGACCAATCAAACCACTGAGAAATTCAAAAAAAAAAAATCTAATTTAGAGGGGGAAAATAATCATAATTACTTATTGTAATTATATAAGATGATTGTGTTATTGTAATAATCTTATCGTAATATATAGGTTATTTTGCGTAAAATGTCCCTCCCGTTCCCCTGATCTCCCTAAAAATAGAAAACAAAAATAATAAATAAAAAATGATAAAAGTTGCATATTACGATGTTATATTTTAACGATGATTTCTAATTTGTTGGTTTTTTTTAGGTTGAAAACAATTGTAATAAAAGTTTTCTATCGTAACAATTTTTATTTTTATTAAAATTTTAAAATTTGTCCAAATTAATCATAAAAACTTATCAAAACAATCTAATCTAAAATTTCAAAGACTGAAAATCCCACTTCTTTCGTTGTCTTTGGTTCTAAGATTATTCTAACCTAATATTATTTTGACTCTATCCACTAGGTTTGAGTGTTTCAAATAAATTTGTCGAATTTATTTTCCTGGATATTTGTTTTCATTAACTTTTGAAAAAAAAATAATTGAATAATATATCACCTTAAATTTAAGTAAATACAAACCCTCGCGGTCGGGTTGGGTTGTTGTAGAAGTTGGATTCCTGCCTGAAGTCAGGTGTTCAAATCCCTCTCCTTCATATTGTTGAAGATCGATCGTAATTTACCTCCCTAAGTATAAGGACTTATGAGGAGTAGGAGCAAACATTAAAATAAATTTAGAAGGCAGGGGTCGTACTAACACGGGGTCGATGTTAGAGGACGTCCTACCAAGGTGGGGTCTTCCAAGGTAAAAGGATATATGACGAGCTCGTGATCAGACCATGATTTACCTCTCTAGGTATAAGGAAATATGAGGAGTAGAAGCAAACATTAAAATAAATTTAGAAGATGGGGTCGTACCAATGTGGGGTCGGTGCTAGTGACGTCAAAATAAATTTATCAGGTAGGGGTCCTAGCAATGTGGGGTCGCACCAATATGGAGTCCGTGGTAGGGGTACATCATACCAATATGGGTTCTCCCAAGGTATAACGACATATGAGGAGCCCGTGATCAAACCGTAATTTATCTCTCCAGATATCATATGAGGAGAGGAGCCAACATTAAAATAAATTTAGAAGGTGGTGGTAGTACCGATATGCAGATTTTTTCTAGTTAGTCAAGTTGCAGCTACAAATTGTTGTTCTAGCTTGTTCTCTTATGGCAGTGGACTACCTTTCTCAACACTCCCCCTCAATGACTACCTTCTTATTACTTTTCATGAAATCATACTGAGTTGTCTTCAAAATTCTTTGAGCTTAATTCCATTGAGGCACTTGGTGAAAATATTTTCAATTTGTTCTTCAGTCTTCACGTGCTTCATTTCAATTTGTCCACATTTTTTCCTGCATAAAGTGATAATGAACATCTACGTGCTTTGTTCTTACATAGAATATTAGATTTTTTGATAAGCGTATTGTCGAATAATTGTCACAATATAATTGTACTACCTTATCCACTGATTGATGAAGATCTTCCAAAAGCTATAGTAGCCACGAACATTCTTAAGTTGCCATTGCTACAACACGATATTCTGCCTCCATACTTGATAATAATACTTTTAGTGGTCTTTTACTACACCATGAGACAATACCTGATCCAAGACTAAAACCATATCTAATAGTTGATCTTCGTGTATCATAGTCACCAGCGTAATTAGCATCATATTATTCTGTCACTTGATATGCATATATCTTTATATATATCAAGCTATAGTCTATAGTACCCTTTTGCATATTTAATATCTTTTTTACTACATCAAGATGTGGCTTTTTCGTTGTTTGCATGAATCGGCTTACAACTCCAATTGCATACGAAATATCTAGCCTTGTTAGTGTTAAGTATACTAAACTACCCACTAACTACCGATGCATCATCCGTCTTCAAGTTTCTTGCCTTCAATTAAACATAATTGAACATTTCCTTCCGTTGGAGTAAAGGTTGGTCAGCAATCAAGCATGCTATATTTTTTTAGAAGATCCTGTGCATACTTTTGTTAGCATAGAAATATCCCATCATTTATATGTTATATTTCCAAGCCAAGAAAATGTTCTAATTCTCCAAACTCCTTCATCTGGAATCGAATTGAGAAATTTGATCGAAGTTGTTCAATCTCTTCTTGATCATCTCTAGTAATGATTAGATTATCATCCACATACACTAATACTATGGCTAGCTTCCTTTCTTGAGCTTTGGCGAACAAACTTGAATCAACTGGTGTCATCGAATATTCATTGTGTATCAAGAATTCTACAATTTTCCATACCATGCTTGTGGTGCTTGTTTTAGTTTATAGAGTGCTTTATTAAGCTTACACACATACTCTCGATCTGTCTTGTTCTTGAACCCTTGCGGTTGTTGCATGTATATGTCTCGATCAAGTTCACCATAGAAGAATGCATTCTTGGCTTTCACCTGCCATAACTTCCATAACTTGCTTGCAGCTAAGGCAATTATTACCCAAACTGTAGTAAGCTTTGCCACAGGACTGAGCGTGTCTTCATAGTCTAACTCGTACTTTTGTGAGAAATATCGAGCCACCAATCAAGCCTTGTATATGTCAAGTAATCTATCTGGCTTGGTTTTTAATTTGTACACCCATTTGCTAGAAATGGGTTGTTTGTTCTTCAGTCTTGGCACTAAGTTCCAAGTCTCATTTGGTTTTCGTATTTGTATTTCTTCTTCCATCATCTTTATCCATTCCTTATGTTTGGATGCTTCTTCATACATGTCTGGCTCTCTTACAGTGTCCTCCGTCAAGGCTATATTTGCATACTTTGGATTAAGTCTCCATTGCCTAGTGGACCTCCGAAGTTGTGGTTGCACATCCTCTTCTGCATCTATTTCTTCATATTGGCTAGGCCTTTGATCTTTTGTAATTTTGTATACTCTTGTATGCCACGGGCTCTTTAATTTAATTGATGATAACTTCTTTGATGGTAGTTCTCCACCAACTTCTTCAGTTGTTTCAAAGGTTAAATGATCTTCTTCTCGTGCTTCCAGCCTTTTGGTTGACTCTTCTAAAATTTCTTCCGACTATGGTAGTTTTGCAACCTAAGGTGACCACCAAGATGACGCTTCATCAAATACAACATTTTCATATATGTAGCATCTACCTGTGTCAGGATTACAATAACTCCATTATTTTCATCTAGAATCGTATTTGTTAAAGATGCAACGGATTGCCTTCTTCTCAAACTTACTCCTCAAATGATCAAGTACTAATATGTAGCATACATACCCAAAAACTCGAAAGTGTGATATAATAGGCTTCTTCTTCCATAGTTTCTCGTAAGGTGAGATCATACTGAGTTTTTCTTGTGGTAAGTGATTACTAATATATACTACTATCTTCATGCATTCAGCCCAAAACCGTACTTGAATATTCTTAGTATGTAGCATAATTCTACAAGTCTCTGCAAGGTGCTGATTCTTCTTTTCTGCAACCCCATTCTATTATGGAGTGTTCAAATATGTCAACTATCGTCGGATCTTTTTTTTTTTTTTAAGAATCTGTGAACTACTCTAAAGCGTATTCTCCACCATTATCTATTTCATAGCCAATTTCACCTTCTGCTTTCTCATTGAATGCCTTAAAATATAATTCTTCAAACTTTTCTTTCATGAAATCAATCTAAACATATAGAGAATAATCATCGACAAAAGTTATCATAAATCGATAACCACTTATCGATGACTGCTTTACTAGACCAAATATATCTGAGCAAACAAACTCCAAAAGTGCCTTGGCTATAAACATTAACTCCTTGTGTGGCAGCTGATGTGTTTTATGATATTGACTGCCAACACAAACTATGCTATCTCGAACCTCAAACTGTGATAGACCATTGAGCATCGACTTCTTCATCATCACTTTTAATTTGATATAGATCATATGTCCTAATTGAGCATGCCAAAGATTTGGTGTCATATTCTTTTTAGTTTTATCTACGTATGCCTTCTCTGCTAACATTACATAGATAAACT
Organism: Voacanga thouarsii; assembly: GCA_026120185.1. Taxonomy (NCBI): domain Eukaryota; kingdom Viridiplantae; phylum Streptophyta; class Magnoliopsida; order Gentianales; family Apocynaceae; genus Voacanga; species Voacanga thouarsii. The sequence goes on along the minus strand of JANUWF010000823.1, from coordinate 16,422 downwards.
CTAGTCTTCATCCTTCCATAATTGGTTCATCTTCTAACTTTAATTGACAATACACCTTCACGTCGTCTGGGCTGAATATCACATGGTTCCCTACTGAAGTTAGTTGTGATACTGATAACAGATTCTTTTTCATCCATGGCAATTACCATGTCACGTCCACTTTTGAATTTCTCCATGCTACAAAGCTTTTTTTTTTGTCTCTTGTCATTGATAAGTTTATCACTTATTGTGACTAGTGTCAAATCTTATTCCTTTTCATAAGTTGAACTCAATAGTGGCTCCTCTTCTTCTATTGTAAAGGATGCTTGAAAATTCTATTTATCTTCACTTTCTTGAATATATGAAAATGTGGGAGTGTTCCCTTTGGCTTGTCTATGCCAGCAATCTCGAGTAAGTTGGCCTTTCTTTTTATAGATATAACACTTGTTGTTTCTTCGTTAACTCCTTATTTTTTTATTTTGTTGTAGTGGTGCTCTCTCTTAATGCATACTTTTCTCCAAACTCCTTTTTTGCCAGAAGCTCCTTCTTTATTTATTTTTATCTTTTTCAATTGGTTTTCTGGTACTGGTCTTTGTGTCCTACAAATATTTTTTGTCTACCATAAAAAAGCCATCTCTTCTTCATTTGTTGATGCTCTATAGGATGGTTTCATTAATGCTTCTTCATTTGCCCACATACTTTCCAACACATTGAATGTTGGTGGTTCTGGTCATCCCCATGTTGTTGCAATAATTAGGGTGTATTATCACCGTAACCCCTGAATTATGATTCTTCTCATACTTGTCTTATCAATAGAATGATAGAATCTAATTTTAAAATTTGTTCACTTAAAAATTTCACTTTAGCAAAATATTAACTTACTGGCATATTACCTATGAGATTCCCAGTAGCTCATTTTCAAGTCACAGTACATTGGCTTCATTAGTCTTGGAAAATCTTTCTGCTAGAATATCCCAAGCTTCCTTTGGCGTCTTTGTATTCTTAATCAAGTCTAAAAATTATTACTCAATTGTTAAGGCAAAAATAGATAAAGCCTTACTAGTGTTCGTGTCCCATTTATTATATTCTCTAACCTTTTTATTTAATGGTGGTGCTGTTTAACTTCCATCTACAAGCTCCTACAAGCCTTGTCCTTTCAAATAGATCTTCAGACATATGCTCCAATCCTTGTAGTTGTCCTCCATTAGCTTTTCAATATTGTTCACGTTGACAAAGTCTGCCATTGTGACTTTGTAATACCTCGCCCTTTATCTAAGTAAGTTAGTCCCTACCAACTAACGTCACAGTTCTTGATTACGTACCAATAGAGTCACAACATATATACTATGATCACCGATTAACTAATTTTAAATATAGTCCTTAACTGCTGTTCAACTCGATCATGATGTGCGTGACGAACTTGGCTTTGATACCAAATGTTGAGAAAATGAAGAAGATGACTAAAGGAAATCAAACAAGTTTATAGGAGCTAAATAAAGAAGACAAAAAAAAAAAAAAAATTACTACAAAAATTTTTCTCACAAAGAATATACTCACAAACTCATAAGCTTTCTGACACGACCATTTAGTGCTCTTATGCCAGACACATGTATACACACCCCATGTCTACTTTTCTACCTTCATACACACGATCTCACACTTCATATGTCATAGATACAAGCACCAAGGAGCCATCTATTTATAGAAGTTTTGAAGCAAAGTCGGTGAAGCTTTAAAGGTTCTATAATGGCGTCTCCAACTTGTAGATTTTTTTGCAAGTTGCTTGATTTTATTTTGTGCAAGTTGGCTGCAATTTGTTGGAAGCTTCATAATCTTCTAAAGCTTTCTAATAATGGCTGTAGATTTTTTCTAGTTAGTCAAGTTACAACTACAAATTGTTGTTCTAGCAAGTTCTCTTATAGCAGTAGAAAGGCAGTCATTGTTTTTCTCAATAGTAGGGGATGCCCAAGAGTGGCGGCCTTACATGTTATAAGGAAATGTAAGGAATAGGAGCAAACATTAATAAATTTAGAAAGTGAAAGTTGTATTTGGATCTATTAAAATATAGGGAAAATTTCACTATGCCATTTAAAGCTTTTATAAAACTCCACATTACCATCTAAACTTCATTTTGGATCAAATTAATATAGCAACTTATAACTTCTCCTAATTTGACATATCTGTTAGATTGACTGTTAGTCAAGAATGACATATTGCATAATATGCAATTTTAAAAAGGGCAAATGGGTAAATTAAGCATTGCCCATTATCATTGTCTTCCCCAAACATTGCAAGCTATTGTCGTCCGTCGTGAATATTTTTTTTTCTTTTGTAGCCTTATAGTTGGTGGTTTTGGGGATTCTATAGAGGCCTAGGTGTAGTTAGTTCTTGATGATATGAGTGAGTCAGTTGCTGCAGTATGTTCTGAAAATGATTCTTGTTAATATTGTAGATCTGAGGCTGAGGTTGTTACCTAGCAGCATTGGTAAAGTTAGGTTAGTGAATTAGACTATTCTTTATGTTTTTGCCCATCTTGTTCACCCCCAAACGATTAGGATGACTATTCATCTGTCGATTTGAATTATTCATTTCAACTATAGAAACTGATTTCCCAAACTACAATAATGCTATCTCGACATTTTTTTTTTCTTCCTCGTCAATAAAATATAAAAAATTTAAACACTATTTCAAAAATTCAAAAAAAGGCAAATGTTCACAACATAAAATAATGCACAACTTCACATTTTTGAAAATATTTCCCCTAATTTTATTTCATCGTGAATAATTTTTTCTTCTACTATTATCTTAAATTAAATTTATTATAGGAAAATTTTCAATGAAATCTAAAGACGAAGTCACTGTGAATTCTGTAATATATATGAATTCTTTAATCATATCTTGTGCTTTGTATGAAAGATTCCGGATCTTTGGTTCAAAACTGTTAATCTACACCTGGTGCGTATCAAAAATAGAGAAAGGAAAAAGAAAGGAAGGAAAAAAATGGTGGAAGCTCCAAAAGATATTTTGCCTCTTACTATACCATATGACAACTCCTGATTCAAGACTAAAAGCATATCCAGTAGTTGATCGTCATGTATCATAGTCACCAACGTAGTCAGTATCACAAAATTCTGTTACTTGAGATGCATCTGTCTTTTTATATAACAAGTTATAGTCTATGATAACTTTTACATACCTTAATATCCTTTTTACTGCATCAATATGTGGCTTTTTCGTTATTTGCATGAATCGGCATACGACTCCAACTACATATGAAATATCTAGCCATGTTAGTATTAGGTATACTAAACTAGCCACTAAATATCGATACATCATCTTGTTTTAAGTTCCTTGCCTTTAGTTGAACATAATCGAACATTTGCCTCCATTGGAGTAGAGGTTGCTTTGCAGTCAAGCATATCATATTTTTTTAGAAGATCCTATGCATACTTCTATTGGTATAGAAATATCCCATCATTTACATGTTCTATCTTCAAGACAAGAAAATGTTTCAATCCTCCGAGCTCTTTCATCTAGAATCGAATAGAGAGATTTGATTGAATTTGTTCTATCTCTTCTCGATCATCTCCATTAATGATTAATTCATCCACATACACTAGTACTATAGCTAGCTTCCCTTCTCAAGCTTTGATGAACAAACTTGGATCAATTGGTATCATCGAACATCCATTTTGTATCAAGAATTCTACAATTTTCCATTCCATGCTTGCGGTGCTTGTTTCAGTCCATAGAGTGCTTTATTAAGCTTATAACGCACATACTTTAGATGTGCCTTGCTCTTGAACTTTTACGGTTGTGGCATGTATATGTCTCAATCAAATGCACCATGGAGGAATGCATTCTTCATATCCACCTGTCATAACTTCCATGACTTGCTTGTGGCTAAGGTAAGAATTACTCGAATTGTATCTTTGCCACAAAACTAAACATCTCTTCATAGTCTAACCTATACTTTTGTAAGAAACCTCAAGCCACCAATTGAGCCTTATACCTGTCAATCGATCCATCTAGCATGGTTTTTAATTGGTATACCCTTTTGCAAAAAATGGTTGTACGTTCCTCAATCTTGGCACTAAGTTCTAAGCCTTACTTTGCTTTAGTGCTTGTATTTCTTCTTCCATTGCCTTTCTCCATTCCTTATATTTAGATGTTTCTTCATACGTGTCTGGCTCTCTTACAGTGTCCTTGGTCAAGGCAGCATTTACATACCTTGGATTAAGTCTCAATTGCTGAGTAGACCTCCGAAGTTGCGGTTGTGCATTCTCTTCTACATCTATTTCTTCATATTGGTTGGACTTTTGATCTTCTATAATTTTGAGTACTCTTTTTTGCCACAGACTCTTCAATTTGATTGATGATAACTCATTTGATGGTAATTTTCTACCACCCTCTTTAGTTGTTTTAGAGGTCAAATGATCTTCTTCTTGTTCTTCTAACCTTTTCATTGACTCTAAAATTTTTTCTGACTGTGGTAGTTTCTTAACCTGAGGTAACCACTAAGATGATGCTTCATCAAATACAACATTTGCGGATATGTAGCATCTACCTATGTCAAGATTACAACAAATCCATCTTTTCCGTCTAGAATTGTATCTAAAAAAAATGCAACAGATTGCCTTTTTCTCGAACTTGTTCCTCAAATGATTAAGCACCAATACGTGCCAAACTTTGCTTATGGTAAGCAATTAGTAATGTTTACTGCTGTCTTCATGCATTCAGCCCAAAATTGTTCTTGAATATTCTTGGCATGTAGCATACTTCTATAAATCTCTAGAAGGTGCCGATTCTTCCTTTCTGTAACCTCATTCTATTGTGGAGTGTTCGTACATATCAACTGTCATCGGATCGTATTTTGTTTTAAGGACACTGTAAATTCTTCTGAAGTGTATTCTCCACCATTATCTATGTAAAAGAACCTCATTTCAAAGCTAATCTCACTTTTTTGCTTTCTTCTTGAGTTTCTCTAACTTTTATAATGCCTCAAACTTTTCTTTCATAAAATTAATCCAAACATATCGAGAATAATCATCGATAAAAATTATCATGTATCGATAATCACTTACCGATGGTAACTTTACTGGACCAAGGACATCAAAATGAACAAGCTCCAAAGGTGCCTTGGCTCTAAACTTTAACCCCTTGTATAGCAATTGATGTACTTCACCATACTGATAGCCAGCACAAATTATGTTATCTCGAACATCCAACTATGGTAGACTATTAAGCATTGACTTCTTCATCATCACCTTTAATTTGATGTAGTTCACGTGTCCCTGTCGCTAAAGATCTAGTATTGCATTCCTTTTAGTCTTATCTACGTATGCTATCTCTACTAATATTACATTGATAGACTCTAGTCTTCATTCTTTCTTAATTAGTTCACCTCCTAACTTTAATTAACGATACACCTTCATGTCGTTTGGGTTAAATATCACATAGTTCCTAGTTGAAGTTAGCTGTGAGACTCATAACAGGTTTTTTTTCATCCCTGGCACATGTAGCACATTATTCAACTCCACCTCTTTAGAGTTGAATCATGGTACTACTAGAACTTTACCAATATGTGCAATTGGTAGCTTCGAGTTATTGGAAGTTACCATGACATGCCCACTTCTGTGCTTCTCCATGTATAGAACTTCTTTTTATCTCTTGTCATGTGGTTAAAGTATCCCAAATCGACTATGCAGTTATTTTTATAGTTGATAAGTTTACCACTTATCGTGACTAGTGCCAGATCTTCTTTCTTTTCTTGAGTTGAACTCGACAGTATCTCCTCTTCTTCTATTGCAAAGGATCTTCAAAATCCCATTTATCTTCATTTTCTTGAATATGTGAAAATATGGCAGCGTTCCCTTTAGCTTGTTTACACCAGCAATCTTGAGCAAAATGGCCTTTTTTTTTCATAGTTGTAACACTTGTTATTTCTTCATCAACTCCTTATGTTGTTATTTTGCAGTAGTGCTGCTCTCTCTTGATGCATACTTTTCTATGGGCACCATTTTTACCTAAAACCATGTCTTTCTTTATTTTTGTCTTCTTCAATTATTTTTTTGGTATTTTTTGTGTACTCCAAATATTTTCCGTCTACCATAAAAAGCCTTCTCTTCTTTATTTGTTGATGCTCCATAGGATGGTCTCATTAATGCTTCTTCATTTGCCAGCATACATTCCAACACATTGAGTATTGGTGGTTCTAGCCATCCTCGTATTGTTACTATAATTAGTGTGTATTCTCGCTGTAACCCCTGAATTATGATTCTCCTTATACTTGTCTCATCAATAGGATGAATATGGTCTAATTTTGAAATTTTTTCACTTAAAGATCTCACTTTAGCAAAATATTGACTTACTTACATATTACCTTATGAGATTCTCAATAGCTTATTTTCAAGTTGTTGTACCTTCTTGGAAAATCTTTCTACCAGAATATCCGAAGCTTCCTTTAATGTCTTTGTATTCATAATCAATTCTAAAAATTATTACTCAATTGTTAAGGCTAAAATAGATAAAGCCTTACTAGTGTTCGTATCCCATTTGTTGTATTCTCTAACCTTTTTTTTAGTGGTGGTGTTGTTTAGCTTCCATCTACAAGCTCCCACAAGTCTTGTCCTTTCAAATAGAACTTCAGACACATGATCCAATCATTGTAGTTTGACAAAGTCTGCCGTTATAATTTGGTGATACTCCACATTATATCCAAGTAAGTGTAGTTCCTCACCAACTAACTTCACAATCCTTAACTGCATACAAGTAGAGTCTCGATATACCACAATCACTAATTAACTAATTTTGAATGCGGTCCTTGACCGTTCTTCAACTAAATCATGATGCGCGTGATGAACTTAGCTCTGATTCCAAATGTTGAGAAAATGAAGAAGATGACTAAAGGAAATCAAACAATTTTATAGGAGCTAAATAAGGAAGACACAAAAATTTTTTCTACAAAAAATTTTCTCACAAAATATATACTCACAAACTCTCAAGTTTTATGACACGAGCATTTAGTGTTCTTATGCTAGACATAGGTATACACACCTCATGTCTAATTTTCTATCTTCATGCACACCACCTCATGCTTCATATGTCATGGATACAAGCACTAGAGAGCCATCTATTTATATAAGTTTTAAAGTAAATTCGGTGAAGCTTTGAAGGTTCTAGAATGGCGGCTGCAACTTGCAGATTTTTTTGCAAGTTGCTTGATTTTATTTTGTGTAAATTGGCTACAATTTTGCTGGAATCTTCATGATCTTCTAGAGCTTTCTAATAGTGGCTAAAGATTTTTTCTAGTTAGTCAAGTTGCAGCTACAAATTGTTGTACTAGCATGTTCTCTTACAGCAATGGAACGGCAGTCATTGTCTTTCTCAACAGTAGGCACTCCTAAGGATGGCGGCCTTACATGTTATAAGAAAATTTGAGATAAATTTAGAAAGTGAAAGTTGTATTTTGATCTATTAAAATATAGGGAAAAATCACTATGCCATTTAAAGTTTTTCACAAAATTCTACATTGCTAACTGTTGCCTTACAAAAAGGGGAGCCGACGAAAATGTCGATCGGCCGCTCTTCCGATGAATATAAACAGTCCGATAGAAAGATAAATGGATGAGTTGGACCTTTTAAAAGACGTGAGTTCCTTAAACTTATTATAGAAAGGGTCCAAGAAAGTAGAAATATTGCATGTGAAAGCAAAATATGAATGAACACAGTTTATTTCGATTAAGACAATGAACAAATACAAAATTATTGGAATCTGGAATCAAAGCAACATAAAACAGAAAGCTTGTAATAAAAAAAGTAAGGAAAACTATAAAGAAAATGTAAATAAAGCTATAAACAAAGCCATAAAAATGCAGAAAAAAGGGAATTGAAAATTTGAAAAAATTTGGGTAATTTAGTTGGAGATGATTATTGTTGGCCCTTCTTTCTGGGATCCCTACTCGTCTTATACTTGTTGTGGCATAATCTCCGACTATCCAAATGTGGAGAGAAACCTGCTTCGTGGCCCGTCCTTGGAGGTTGAGGACGATAGTGTTCTACTAATCGTGCCGCGATGTGAGGGTGACGGCCCATCAGCTCCTGATTCTAATGTTGACCAAGTGCATCAACTTAAGATTTTCTTGACGTCATCATCCATTTAGCAGAATTTGTATCGGCTTCGGCTCAAGGTTACTGTTGCAATGGATCGGCTAAAAATGACGTCAACACATGCCCCTTCGAGTCCCGTTGCTTTGATGGCATGAACAGGTAAAGCGATGGGAATCGTACCTTTTAATTCACAGCCGTTCTTTTTCTGACAAAGTCAAAAAATCCCGATCGTTTTGGAGAAGTACCAACTCTTTAGCTTCAAAGCCTGCGAACGGCTAGTCTTTTATATCTTTTCTTTAAATAGTCGTGGTCCTCATTGCTCCTCCTTCACTAATACGAAATCCTCCTTTTGCAACAACTCTATCTTGATTAGACTTCTATCTTTCTTGTGAAACTCACCACCATCTTCTGTACCTTTCCTTCAACTGACGAATATCTGAATCCCCATGGCCACTTCTGTTGATCATTCTCCCCTGGCCTTGATCCAAGCCAAGGCCGATCTGTATACTTTGGGCCCTCAGCTATTGCTGATGGAAGTTACCACTGGACACTTACAATTCACTTATCTAGAGGGCTTCGTCCTTCCACTGATTTAGGACAATTTATTGATGGCCAGCCTGCTATTCTCTTTCCGCCATTAGCTGTGTCCTCTCAGGAATTACAGAGAGTGGCGTGATCATTTCCAAGCCACTTACGATGCCCTCTGGGATCAATGGGGCATCCGTGATGCTATCATGATGTCCGACTTTAAAATGGCCTTTAATCGCAATCTTTTTGCCGTCGTTCTGCCATTCTGGTCCCCGACGATCAACGGCTTCATCTTTCCCCATAGTATGTTCTCACCCACGATATTGGACATCTGCACCATTTTGGGCTTCCGTTGCGATGGTGATGAAATCCTTACCCTTCACGATGAAGAGAACCTGCTTGTCGTTGAAGCTCATCTAGACAAGTCCACTGCTTCTTACGGCAATTTTATGGCAGCCCAAAGGGGCGTTGGCAACGTCCTATCAGAGTAGGAACAATCTGCCTTTTTATGGCTATGGCACTGCAAATACATCCTTTGCTCACACTCAGCGGGAATAAGCAACAAGTACCGATACTACGTATCGGTTTTGCTAAGAAGAAAGAAGCGCTGCGACCTGGCCTCTCTGGTACTAGCCTTGGTCTATTGGCTAATGAACCAGATGATTTCGGTATTATCGGCTAGGGGTGACCCGACCAATCTGGTGGCCCCCTCTAGGTCATGCAGCTGTGGCTTTACCAGTACATTCCCTAGTTTGGTATCAACAATATCCTTGGAGACGTCGCGAATTCCACCCAACAGGCCACAGGTTATCAGCTATTGAGAACACCTATAAACAGATCTTCCATCAGTACTATCATGGCCTATCTTCATCAGAACCGTCTCCAGCACGCGCCCCACTTCTTTCCCTATTCCGCTTGGGAGACCAGCCCCCTCTGGCTGATGAAGCTTGCCGATGCACTAGAAGCCTCCCAAGAGACTATCTAGACCAGAATGCTATACTCTCAAGAACTTCTTCTTGGGGTAAAACCAGGCACCCGGAATGCCAAGTCTTTATGTGAACGGTACAACCCATATTACTTCTCACGGTAATTTGGGCTAATTCAAGATATTCCTACTAATCTTGGTCATGTTTCTTCTTACACTGTCATACCTATCTTATTAGCTGAAGATGTGCGCACTTTAGCCTATAGATCCCTAACCACCCTCCGTTCTTTTGAGTACCACCCTTTTCAAGTTGTCCGAAAGACTACCACCAACTTCAACCTGTGGTAGCATCTGTTGAGCGAAATGCTCTTTTTCGGCCCTGTAGAGACATGGTTGCTCAGACTGGTAGGATTAGCATTGATAGTGGTAGAAATGTCTACACCGAAGAAAAGTAAGCAGAACAAAGCCTCTGCCAGTCCGATCATTACACCGTTGTTCCATACGCTGCCAGTGAAAAGAATGCCCATACTTCCACTTGCCAACGAGGAAGAGGAAGAAGAAGAAGAAGAAACCGTCCTCTCCTTGTTGAGGCGGTCAAAGAGACGACGAGCCATTCATACTCCAGAGCATTTGCCAAGGTTTAGATTGAAAACACTTTCTTCCTTTTCAATGCTTTTCATCCTTTGATTCAAAGTTAATCTCATACTACATTCTTTTGCAAAAATAGAAGACCAGCTAGCTGGTTATCTCTGATTCTTCCTTAAAGTCATTGGCGGCCATGCCCCCTTGTCTCTTGCAAGAATAACAATGGTAGAGGAAGGGACTTTAGCTATTTCGCCTTCAACAGTTGTTACCTTTGTGTCTGAAGTACCTACCTCAGAGAGAATGGTAGTCGACAAAGCCTATTACGCCTCCTGCGGTTATGGCCCCTGAGCCTCCAACGGAACCTACTCATTCTCAGCCAATAACGACTAAAACCGCAGCGCTAGAACTTCTGTGAAGTCTGTTGGGAACTAACTTGCCGACCAACCCCTCTTCTCAAGACACTATCAGTCGAGCCCTCTTGCTGCTGGTGCAATCAACCATTTCTGATGTCCCAATAGAATTGAAACGCCTATTAGCTGACTATCTGGGGCACATGTGATTCACCTAGCGCTTCTTTTCCAACACTCAAAGCAGGCGGGATGAAGCTTCTCGTCAACTCCAAGCCTTGCGAGAGCTCCGAGACCAGGAAATGTTTCTACAAACACATCATCAAGAAGCCTCTGCTCGCCTAGGCATCCTTCGAGCTGATATTTTTGACAAGGTTAAAAGAATTGAAGGCCTTGGGACGCAATTGTGAACGCTCCAGGAGGAATTAGATTCTGAAAAACGCGCCCTGGACGAGAAGCTTAAGGCCGAGAACGCCTGTCAGTAAATAGTCTCCGCTGTCGAAGAATCGACAGCCAAATTCGGGACGACCGACTCATGCTAGAAGCCAAAGAAGAGCTACTCCAGATGGAACTGCAACACCAGATGGTACTGCAACATTCCGACAAGTTGCTAAACAACATGCAATCTTCATGGGACAACTTCTAATCTTACCTAGCCACATTCTTCCATAGTCCCGATGAAGCTGGTCCCTCTGGTACACAAATCGGGGATATCGAGACACGTCCATCTTCAATGGAAGAATCTTCTGTGGAACCAAAACTGGCCCGGGAAGAACCTACCATTCCTGCAGAAGAAGTGGAAGAAACCCCAACGGTAGTCACTCTGCCCGAGAAAGATCCGAATCGGCTTACCATGGTTCCTTTTGTCTAGCCGATCGAGACGCCTCATACTCCTAAGAAGGATTGACTTCTTACTTTTTTTTTTTTAAATATAGCAACCACCTTATCGGCTCTTTGACTGCAATCAGCCGTTTCATATGAAATGCCAACATACTTTTTTTTTTCTCTCTATTATTTTTCTATACATACTCTTGTTTTTTTTTTTTCTCCTCTTCTCCTACTAATTTTCCCTGCCAGAATGTAGGATAAAACTTCTTCAAATACTTACCATTTATGGCGTTATTCACTTCCTTCCCGTTGGGTGTCATTAGCCAATAGGCATCTCCATCGAAAACCTAGATAACAAGAAAAGGTCCCTCCCATGAGGTGAACCACTTACCGTAGCATGGGTCCTTTGGTTCCACGGGTAGTATAGTTTTTCAAACCATGTCTCCTATTTGAAAACTTCTTCCCCATACTTTCTGATTGTAAGTTCTTACTACCTTCTCCTTATGCCTTATGATATTTTCCAACGCTATCCAACGGTCTTCCTCGACTTGGTTTAAACTCATCGCCAGGGCCAATTTGTAATCCTCAACCGACAAGCAATGTTGGTAAGCTACCTGGACTAATCATAGTGATAATTTATCAGGTAGCATTGCATCATGTCCATATGTTAGCCGAAATGGGGTAAAACCTATAGCGGTCTTGTAAGCGTTCCGATATGCCCACAACACCTCTTGTAAGGTTTCATGCCACCTTCTGGGTTTATCTTCCACCAACTTTCGGATCATAGTGATTAAAGTCTTATTTGTCGCCTCAGCTTGACCATTGGCCTGTGCATAATACAGGGAGGAATGTAGTAACTTAACCTGGAATTGAGTGAGAAAATTACATACCTTGTCTCCTGTGAACATCATTCATTGGTCAGCTGTTATGGTTTCAGGTATACCGAATAAGAAAAGGATGTTCTACTGAAGGAAGAAGATAACGACAGACTAGGTTACTCTGGACTAGGCCTGTACCTCTACCCACTTGGTAAAATAATCGGTTGCCACTAAAATGAAGTTGTGCCCTTTAGTTGACAGCGGGTGATTAATCTTACCGATGACGTCTAAAGCTCAACCCCTAATTGGGCACTGCAAAATGATAGGGTATAAGTCTGTGGTGGGAGTATAAATTAATAGGTCATGCTTCTAACATGCCTTACACCCAATTGCATACGCTACGCAGTCCACAATCATCGAAGGCCAGTAAAATTCATGTCATTCTACTATCCATTTCAACTTAGGACCTGCTTGATGAGCACCACATAGGCTTTCGTGTACTTCGGCTAACGCCTACGCTGCTTCTTGCTTAGACAAGCGTCTCAACAACACTCCTCTATAACTTCTTCTAAATAAGTCATTCCCGATCAATACAAAGTTCAATGCCTTATGCTTTAGCTCCCTTAAAACCTAGCTTATAGGATTCTGTAAGTATGAGACGATATCGGACCGCCAATCTTCTTCATGTTTCTCTTCCGATATCTGCTGACACATTATCACCCCGACTATTTTCTTAAAACTTGAAGCCATTTGAGCTAAATCGTTTGCTCCTCGGTTCTTACCTTGAGGAACATGAGTCAAGATTACTTCCGAGAAGTATTGTAACAATGCTCGTACTTCCTGTAACTTATCCGACAATACGGGGTTAGTGCATTTATACTCACCTAAAATTTATCAGATGACAATTTGAGAATCCCCTGTTATATTAACCATTCGTGCGTCCAAATCTTTTAGGATCCGAAGTCCTAAAATGAGAGTGCCATATTTCGCCTGATTATTTGAGGTCTCTTTACTCAACTCAAACAAGAGTTTTCCTTATCGTTCACAAGAAGCCTCTATAACTAACCTGGTGCATGTCTTACTCTGCATGCTGGATCCATCAAATTCCAACTTCCATGGCTTGTATGAGATGTACCCCTGTACTTCTTTCTCTTCAGGGCTAGGCACTTCCACACATGGATGCTCAGCTAAGAAATCAGCTATAGCTTGACCTTTCACCACTTTCAAAGGTAACTGAGTTAAGGAAAAAACATGTAACTTAATAGCCTATTCCATTAACTGTCCTTGCAACAATGGACGGTTTAGCAGATATTTAACGAGATCAATTTTGCATAGGACTTGCACTTTACTAGGTAGCAGATAATGTTCTAGCTTCACACATGCATAATATAAAGACAAGCATAGTTTCTCAACAGGGGAATACTTGGTCTCGGTGTTCGTCAGGTTCTGATTGAGGTAGTATACTGCCCTTTCAATCCTTTGTGCATCGTCCTGAACCAGTAGGCAGCCGATAGACTCTGGAGTCACTGAAATATATAATTTCGAAGGTACCCTATCCCATGGAGGTACTAAGATTGGCGGTTGTGACAAAGCTGTCTTGATCTGATCAAACGCCACTTGACGCTCTAGTTGCCTGACGAAGTCCAGCAACGACTTTAAATGGAGCAAAGAAGAAAACAACTTCTGCTTACCTGTGGCGTTTTCCAGAAAACGTCGTAGGAAATTAATTTTTCCTAGAAAACTTTGGAGCTCCTTTTTTGTTTGCGGTGGCCTTACCTGTAAAATATCCCTTACTTTGTTCTGGTCCATCTCAATCCTTATTTTGATGCACCAAGAACCCGAGGAAGTTCCCGGCTAAAACTCCAAAGGCGCATTTAGCAGGGTTGATTTTTAACCGGTGCTAGCGCATTTTAAGGAAAGCCTGCTCCAACCACTATGGGTGTTGTGAAAAAATGGATAACTTAACCACTAAGTCATCAATGTGAACTTCTATGGTCTTGCTGATGAGATTATGGAAAATGAGGTTCATGGCTCTCTGGAAAGTAGCTCCAGCGTTCTTCAATCCAAAAGGTATAAGTATCCATTCGAATAAACAGATAGATCCTAGGAAACGAAAAGCTGTCTTCCTACTACCTTCTTCAGTTATGAATATCTGGTTGTACCCGGAGTATTTGTCCATGAAGCTTAAGAATAGGTTTCCTGTAGCTGAGTCCACCAACATATCGGCCATCAGCATGGTGTATTTATCCTTCAAGGTGGCCAAATTCATATTTCTAAAGTCAACGCAAACCCACAACTGGCCATTCTTTTTTATGACGGGCACAATATTGGATACCCAATCTGCATATCGGCAGGTACAAATGAAACCACATCGAAGCAACCTCTCAATTTCTTCTTTGATCCTGGGTAAAAGAGCGGGATTAAAATATTGGGTAAGCTGTTTATGAGGCCTGAAACCTTCCTTGATTAGCAAGCAATACTCTACAATGCCTCTGTCTAGTCTTGGCATCTCATGATAATCCCATGCGAAATAATCTTTGTACTTAAGAATCAGTACTATTAAAGCATTCCACTGATCGAAAGTTAAGCATAAGCTTACCTTTGTGGTCCTGTTCTCCCCAAGTTCCCTGATGTCCACTTCCGTTAACGGGTCCTGAACAATGAAGCCAGGTCCATGCCGAATGTCAAGGTCCTCTATTTTTGGATATTGACCTTCCAGCCCTTCCGTTGTGATCTGGTTATAAGTCATGGTAAGCTTGGAGTAATGGCTCGGGTCAAAAGTAGAATAGTAGAACACTGTCTCAATCATATGTACTTCTGCAGAAAACGGATTGGGATCAGCTGGTATCCTTTCCACTTGTTCTCCATCCCAAATCAAAATAATTTTGTGAAGCATTGACGAAATGTAATGGTTCGCACGAATCCAATCCCTACCTAGTAAGACAGAATACGCCGGCTTTGCCGTGATTACAAAAAAGACAGTCTTACTAACCTTGAATCCTACAGCCACCTCAAAAGTGATAACTGCTTTTGCTTTGGCTACCTCCCCGGTAAAATTAAGCATTTAGACATCTGTAGGAGATAGATCGCAGTGATCCTTACCCAAACGCCTTAAAGTTGCCAACGATATTACGTTTAGCACAGCTCCTCCATCGATGAAAACCCGAGAAAAAGGTCTTCCATTAATGTATGCCTTAATGTACAATGGTTTGAGGTGATTAGAATGTTCTATCGGGGGGATCGGAAAGAACATCACTTCCAATGGCATTTTAAACTCGATGAGCTCAACGGCCACTTCTTCCATTATGTAGGAATCCTCTTCTACCATTTCTTACTCGACCTTTGCTCGAAATTGTGATGGGAGAATGCTGAGCATGTTCTGATTTGTGGAAACACATACCTATTTATCCGACCATTCTTCCAATGCTTATTTCTGCTGAGCCCGTCTCATTTGTTCCCGCCGTTTCTGAGATTTCGTGAGATGGGAATGACGGCCTGGGAAGAACGACTCTTTACAAGGCACACACACTTTAAATTTCTCATCATTTCCTTGGAAATGGGCCCGAAAGGTCGAAACTGTAAGTCGAGTGAAAATTAATGGGCGACCGTCTAGCCTTTGGAATGTTAGTTTGCTTCCTTCCAAAATCTCATACTGCCTCTTGATTGGAGAATCTCCCAGCTCATGCTCCACGTCTTCTTCGCATGTCTACACCATACTTGCATCTACCATTGGGAACAGGTGTATATTGACTAAGGTTTCCTCTCGTTTGTCAGCAAATCTTATCCTTCCCTCTTGTAAAGCCTTCTGTATTGTGTTCCTAAAAATAACACAGCTATTGGTATTATGAAAAAATGAATTATGCCACTTACAGTATTTCTTACCTTTCAATTCCTCTGGCCCCGCAACTTTATGGTCAAAAGGTAGACAAATCTGTTTATCTTTGACCATTTGATCAAATATTTGCTTAGTCTTAGATACATTGAATGTGTATGTGGATGGCCCTATAGAAGAAGCCTCCTCATTCCCTTTGCTAGGCTTAAAAAAAGGACAAACGTAAGATGCGCCTTTTACTAATTATGCTGCCATCACATCTAGCAATTGTTCTTCCTCATTATCGGTAACATCGTCCACTATTGATATCATGGTTTGCCCTTGTGAAAACTTAACTAGCTGCCTTTTCTCTTTTTCCTTGATCATTTCTTCTATTCTGACGGATTGAGACAGCAAACGGGATAGATCAGAGAAATCCTGCAGGATAAGGCGCTTTTTGAGCTGCGAATGTATTCTACCGATGGCTATCCG
>JANUWF010000822.1:0-22357 GCA_026120185.1 Voacanga thouarsii | reverse complement strand
AGTCTTTATATTCTTTTAGTTTTAGTCAAGTTAGTACTACAAGTAGAGAAAATTCATTTAGTAGTCAGTCACGAAAATCCACTTATTTGACTTTGTTATCATCCTCTTCCAACCCGCGAGGCATCATGAAGAGGCAAAAACATTAAGTTCAACTTATAATGAGATTGTAATTTACAAAATATAACCTATTATGGTGGAAGATGAGAGTCAATCATTTGACATTTATTCTTGTGAAAGAATTATCTAATTTTGTTAACAAGGACATGTGATTTTTTGATACCTCTTATCTCCACAATAACTTTTGAAACAACCTTTAGTATATGAGGGTTGAATAATGGGGGGGGGGGAAGGTTCAATTGGCTTCTCATGCTAATATGCACCGAGAGTTAGTTTGAAGTTGAGAACAGGCTCAATACTTGAATTGTTGATGACTTGTCAAATGATGATGATGAATGCGATGTCGCTATTACTTAGCTTATATTTAATAAATAAATTAATATTTTAAGATATGTTATAAAATTTGGATAGTGTTAGAATAAAATCTACACACTACACACTAAGAAAACTCTAACTATTTTTTTGCACAAGAATTTCTTCAAACTTCTCTCTTTCTTTTCTTTCACAGTTTTCTCTCACAATTCTTTTTACAAAATGATGGTGTATTTCAAGCTTAGAGAATAGCTTTATTTATATAGTTCTTAATTAGTGGAATACACCATCTTCCACTAATCTTAATTAGTGGTGTCTCCACTAAATGGTGGACATCCATAAAAATCCATAATTTGTGAAGCTTCCACTAATATATTCATAACAAGATATTATATTTAATCATTATACTATTTTTTAAAAGACTAAGGTATAAAGTCTCCTATTTATGTAATTATTATTTTGTCAATAATAAAAATCAGTAGAGGTCAAAACTAAACCCCTCACCACCTAAAGGTTTAAACTATAAAATATAAATAAAAAATCTTCCTAAGAAATTCCTAATTTATACTTTAAAATATTTTTAAAATACTTTAGTTATGAAAAAATTATATTTAATTTCTTAAAAAATATATTAATATTTAAAAGATTAATTACTTAATTAAAAAAAATTTAATGATTTTTTAATTAAAAAAAATTATAAGAAGCCGATCCTTTGGGCTAATCTATGTCAAGCCTCCATCAACTGCTCCAATGGTCGGCTTAGCCCTTGTTAGCCTGAGAATGCCCCCGGAGAATAACTCAGCTGGCAAGTGAGAGTAGGTTGTAATGGCTGTCAGCCGTACTCCCGTAGTGTGGGGGTTCGAATCTCACTGGCGATAATAGGGTTCGACTCCTTGCAAGTATTGCGGTAAAAGTAACTATTCTAGGGCTACCAGCTGAGGCACATCCCGCAATTTACCTCCTCCATGATCCCAGGGCAGAGACAGTGGGGACCCTCAGGGTGGGGGAACCACCTTTTTGTTAGCCTGAGAATCAGCCTGTCTAACCTAAGGACTTGTCCTTGAACAGAGCAACTCGACATTAAATCATACCTGATCCAATAGTTATTGCTTTTTTACTCAAGCGGACTCGATTATGGCTTGTTGGAAATGTGCAGAATATTTTGGATTACTGAATTTGCTTTTGTTGCATTTGTATCAAATTTACGACATTTATTTTGTAAGGAAGCGGGCAGTTTTCAGCTTGATTCCTAAAGATAACTTGAGAGGTGGTTTAAATCTTCTAATATGACGATATTAGGGATGTGGTTTAATGTCTGTTTTTATATCAAACATGTAATAGTGCTTTTTCTTCTTTTACCTTCATCTATGATTTTTCTTTTTCCCATCTGAGAAGAATACTTGATCGAATGGAAGAAAATGTAAAGGATGCAATGGTACTTCCATTTCAGTTTCTGATCGCCGTTACATGAGACCAAGTAAATAATTTGGGCATCATCCTGGGCTTATTTAACTACCAGAGTGGGTCGCTTTGCTGAGAGGAATACATAGTCACATATACTTGTTGCTTTTACTATCGAAATTATGTGCTTCTTTGTTTACCAACCCAAATTCCACACCTTACCAATGATGCACATTTTGTTGCATTTAATACCAAACTAGACAGAAGACAAAGCTATGACTAGCCCCCACACTCTACCCCCCGGGAAATAAATAAATAAATTGTACTGAATTTGTCATAGTTATTTCTTTAGTTGGTTCTTCTAAGATAACCATATTGTACGAACACATCAAACACTCCTGGATAGTACCTTTATTTAGCAATCTTACAGCAAACCTTGTTTTCGTCAGAATCACTACAATATCCATGTACTAAAATTCTGAAAATGGTAAGATCCTGGATCAGACATGAAGAAAATAATCTTTTGATGACAGGTTTTTGCCTTTCATGTCCCAGCTTTGAAAGAATGCTGAGAGATACATATGCATTAACTAGGCTTTCTAGAGCCTGAACTTGATATCATTGACAACGGATCTCATGATCTAGGTCAGTAACGCTTCTTGCCTGTTGCTGCTTCCCACGCTTGTAAAATGTAATTCACTATTTCTTCTACTCCTACGCCATGCTTAACCTGGATTGCAGAAATTAATAAACATGAAATAGTATTGCACTCTTCAAGCAAATAAACAGAATGCAGATGTTACAAATTTGCTCTCCCAGAAAGATGACAGGCTTCAGATATTCATTTATTAGTGTCAATTGCAATGGCATGCTTGCTCTAAAACTAATGACACGGCTCAAGAATAAATATTTACAACTTCAATGGTTTTTGGTTGATGGGGTGGGAGGTGGGGAGAAATTGCTGGAGCAGTCTGAGTTGGTATATGACGGTAAATACATGGAAATGAATTAATTCAAGATCACAGAGGATTAGCTTTGTAGCTAAGCTCTATATTCTTCATGAGTCCACACTTTAAACCAGGTCACTGGAATGAGTCTACTGTGTTTCCAAGGATGGGATAAGTCTGAAAAAAAACCATTCTTTGGGGCTTTATACTGAAGCTATATTTCTTTTGCTTCTTTGTTCTTAAAAACAATGCTGAATAAAAGAACAGTGACATAAAGAGTAGAGAAAAAGAAATCTTATGGCCCCATTTACAGGCACAAATAATGGCTCAGACAAATTAATGTTTTTCAAACAGCATTATAATGAGTTGTTACCAACAAAATAATTAGCCAACAGCCTAAACAACTAGCTCAAAATTTTGGGTTAAAATAGACAGAGCAGATTCAATGGGAATCCCCTAAAACATAATTTTGCAAACTTAGCAATAAATTCAACCAACAAACAGAAACATTATATTTGGAAATCTTCAAGTTACGCAGATGACTAAAACTATAAACTATTTTATGTGGGAACAGTCTTCCTACAGATTATGGAGAAAAACGTGTTTCTTTTTTAACTACAGTGATAATATAACTCCAAAGTCTAAATTACTAAGAGGACAGGAGTTCTCTGAAAGCTTTAGTTAGGCTGTCCTGCTAACAGAATGATAATCCACATCCATCATCAAGATAAAACAATTTAAGAAACTGGTATACAATACAAGGGGGATACAGAAACAGGAATTGGTTGGAACTTGGGAATGTATAGTTCAAAATCTTACACAATGCAAAAGTTAAGAGAATAGTGGTAAATTATATTTCTGCTGCAGATCGGCAATACGTATGGCCCATAAATCTTAAAGAAAGAGATTTAGAATTAATTGAGTTCCATCTGAATTTCCAGGTACTCTCAGAGAATCTCAGAAAGAAGGTTTTGAAATCTAACTAGAGGGAAATCCAAAACTGAAGTTTTGAATGGCTCACAGAATAAAGAAGGATTGTTTCCAAAGTTTCTTTATAGACTTATTTGAACCATCCAAAGTTTTCCCTGGTGAAACACTTTCCCTCTAAAGGTTTATGCTCTCCTTAAACTCCAATAACCAGACTTCAGAAGTAATCCTCTTCAAGAAATGGTCCTGTAGGATGACCATTCATTCTTTAGCAGAAACATCTGAATCTAGCAATTCGAAGAGCCAATTATCTGTCTTGATTCAGTGTTCATCACATCTATTCAGTGACTGTTCACAGGTTCTGATCCACAAGCTCACATTAATGTACACAGTAGATAGTTTTCTTAAAAAGGTTCCTAAAGCCATCCTAGCTTCAGCTCTGGATAGACAACTTCAATCAATGCCAGCCATATATCAATCAGTTGCCATTAAGGAAGATCTTATAGGTTAAAGATTAGTACAGATGTAGTAATTATTGTAGTAGCAGAGACTTAGAGCCCAACAATTCTATGGTCAAGCAATTTATCTAGGCTTTCCAAAGATCACTTCTCCTTCATTGCAAATAACGTCATTTTTCACAAATATATATATAAAATCACAAATCTCATTAACCAGATTTATCCATCCATTTTGTTTCTGTCACCAAAAAGATCAGTGTCAAATATTTGCATGTACTTTTTCTGTAAGTGTTGCAATGTCCATGCTGTTAAGTGAAGGACCTAGATCTTTTGAACTGCTTATCAAGAGGTTTCTTCAAACTCCATGACTCTATCAGAGTATTGATTAGACAAATTACAAGACAGTTAAATCATGGTCAAGGTCTAAGTATCAGGTATCTTTTTGTTTCTTCTTGCAGCATATCTAACACCATGATAATACAATCGAACACCATATTTGCATAGGCCAAGAAGAGATTAATGCGTGAACATTTAGGATAATCATAAATTTCCTCAACAATGCAACAGAATCAATGAGACAGTAAAGAGTTGATACTGTGCATCACCATTTGTCAAAAAATGTCAACTTCTTTCTTACCACTATTCATTCACCGATACCAAATAACAATGCTGCAAGTCCCAGACAAATTGCCCCAGCGAAGTTAAGTAGCAAATGTTTCAACACATGCCCCTTAGAACTCGGCACCTTACCGCATTGCTTCCTCCTATAAAACTTAGTTGGGGGATTGAAATTGAATCTTTTAAAGGGCTAACATGATAGATTTATTTACTTAACTCTTGGAAATATAATAAATTTATGCGCTTGTACAGTGAAATAGCCTTCCCCACCCCCAACAACAACAAAAACAACAACAACAAAAAAAAAAAAAGAGGGTTAACAATGCATGTATAAGGATAATGGAATATCAAGAGCAAACCTGCGCAAAAACGGCAGGGCCACCATCCCGCATACGCAGTGCATCACGTTCCATGACTGACAAATCAGCTCCAACCGCAGCTGCAAGGTCAGTTTTGTTTATTACCTGAAGTCAAGTATAAAAACCAAAATAATGTCAGTTTTGCATTTGGATTGACAGTGGACAGATATGGAAGAGACTGAAAGAACAGAAGCTGCCAAAACAGCAGCAGTATTACATACAAGGAGATCAGCTTGTGTAATCCCTGGACCTCCTTTTCGAGGGATTTTATCACCACCCGATACATCTATTATGTATATTATATAATCAGCCAGTTCTCGGCTGAAGTTTGCAGCTAGATTATCTGCACCAAGAAATATAAAGCACGCAACCAAGCATGTCAATGCTCTCCCGATCAAGGATTAAATCCAATAGTCATGAACATTGACAAAATTAAGTTGCACTCAGCTATTTGAAGATGCTCTTTCCATGAATTATAGAGCAATTTTCTAAGAATTCAATCAAGGAGGTGAAAATAATAACAATGGCAACAACCCTAATAATAATTATTAATAATTGTTAATTAGTGTGGGAAAATATGGCTAAAGGGTGTATTTTAGAAAAGTAAGGCTATAAATATTGTAACACTAGAATTAGGGAAGTTTGACCCTTAAATTAAGGGATTTTGTAATCGGTGATTAGGAGATTTTGTAGGCAGTAATTAGGGGATTGATTAGGAGATTTTGTGAATCAATTTATTAGGGTAGTTGCTATATTTGTGCCTTAGGCAGCTTGTATATAATTAGCTCATTGTAATCTTTGAGAAATATATGAAAAGAGATTATTCTCTCCCAATTTCTTACATGGTATCAAAGATGTTCATCCTGATCTGCTTCTGATTTTTTTGCTTGCGCCTATTCTTTGCTTCTTCTTCTTCTGCCGGCAGGCCTTAATTGCTGGTGGTGTTTCGTTCATTCAAATCCCTACGACCAGCCAGCCTTAATTGCTGGTATTTCTCCTCTATTTTTCTTCCTCGTAGGTGTTGTATAGCCGGCCTTTATTGCTGGTGTTGTTTCCAATTGTTTTGATACTGATTTGTACCGAGCAGCCTTCATTGCTATTATTCTCTCTTCGTTTACTACAGTCTTCTCTTTCGAGCAGCCTTCATTGCTGTCATTTTCTCTTTATTTTTCCTATTCAGGCAGCCTTAATTGCTGCAAAATATATTTTTTTTACCATGTCAACCTCCCGAACACAAGTTGTAAGCGCAAAATGCTGGATGCTTCATGGGAAACCACCCAGCCAAGAATGGGAACAAAATGGGGGACAATCCAAAAGTGGACAAGCTAATGTCGCAGCTGGCCAAATTGTTGAGCCACCAAAGTCAGACATTGCTAGTCTCAACCAAGATGAATTGGACAGGGTGAGTGCACTCATCAGTAGTTTAGAAAAACCCTCAGGTACTTGTTCTGTGGCATATTCAGGTAAGTTTCCACTTTCCATTGGATTAAATGTTTTGGATATACCATTTTCCACCTCTTGGATCATGGATTCAGGAGCTATCGAGCATATGACCCCTTCACCAAATATCTTCACCACTTATTCCCCGTGCTCGAGCAATAGGAAAATAGCCACTGCAGATGGTTCTTTGACCACTGTGGCAGAAATTAGAAGTGTCCAAATTAACCCATTGTTAACCTTGAAAAATGTTCTCTATGTCCCTAAGCTAGCTATCAATCTGATATCCATCCAAAAACTTGCCCATAACTTACAATGTATGGTGGTTTTTCATCATAATGGTTGTGTATTTCAGGACAAGAGTTCGGGGACGATGATTGGACATGCTAGAGAACGGGGTGGCCTCTACTTCCTTGAAGCAAGTCCACCAACCATCCCCAAGGGTAAACCGTTAGTATCATTTGTTTCCAAGTCTTTGTTATCTAATACGGAGAAAATTTGGCTCCATCATCGTCGACTTGGACATCCATCATTTCGAATTATAAAACTCTTGTTTCCATCTTTGTTTCAACATTTAGATATTGAGTCTTTTCATTGTGAAAAATGTGAACTTGCTAAACACAAACGTGTACCCTATCCAGTGAGCAATAGCAGAAGTTCCATTCCCTTTCATTTAATCCATAGTGATGTCTAGGGTTCATCTACTATTGCTAATATTTCTGGGGTGCGATGGTTTGTTTCTTTTATTGATGACTGCACTCGTGTTTGCTGGGTCTTTCTTCTTAAACAAAAATCTGATGTTAGTATTATTTTTTCAAATTTTTGCTCCATGATTAAAAATCAGTTTGGAGTAACCATCAAGAGAGTTAGGTCTGATAATGCACGAGACTATTTCAATCAAACTCTAAGTCCATATTTTCAAAAGAAAGGGATAATCCATGAGTCATCTTGTGTGAATACCCCGCAGCAAAATAGAGTTGCAGAAAGGAAAAATGGTGATCTCCTTGAAAAAACTCGAGCATTGTTATTTGAACATCATGTACCTAAAACCTTTTGGGGGGAAGCTGTTCTTACAACAACACATCTCATAAACCAATTGCCATCTAGAGTCTTAGGATTTCAGAGTCCAATGGATATATTGTCCCCTTTCTATCCTAACTTCCCCACCACAAATAATTTTGTTCCTAGAGTGTTTAGATGTACATCATTTGTACATATTCACAGTCACAACCGAGGAAAACTAGATCCAAGGGCTCTAAAATGTGTATTTGTAGAATATTCCTCAACCCAAAAAGGATACAAGTGCTATCATCCACCCTCCCGAAAATTCTTTGTTTCTATGGATGTTACTTTCAATGAACGTGAATCTTACTTTCCAAACTCTTATCTTCAGGGGGAAAAGTTTGTGAGAGAAGATGAGAGTTTGGGTTTTGACTTGTTATTGGATCTTTCAACTTCAAATCATCCTACTTCCTCATCCACTAGTGATCCTGTCCCAATTTACTCTGAACTATCTGAATCTGTCACAGTCTCCTCTGAACCTGTATTTACTCAATCTGACACCACTGAGTCTGTTCCCAAGGATGTTAGATATGGCAAAGGAAAGATGTATACAAGGAAGAAGACGGCTACCCCCAACCCTACGCAAGTCCAGGAGTCTGATCAGGTAATAACTTTTGAACCCACATTACAGATTGAAACAGAACCAGAAGTAGAGAGTGAGATCCATAGGGGCAGTAGTAGTGACATAGACTTACCCATTGCATTGAGAAAAAGTGCGAGAGGCACTAAAAGACCTTTATACCCCCTTGCACACTTCCTGTCCTTTCAGCGTTTTTCTCTGTCATACAGAGTCTTCCTCAGTAACCTAGAAACCATTGTCATTCCTTCCAATCTATCCGAAGCTTTGTCTAATGAAAAATGGAAACAAGCTATGAATGTAGAAATTGAAGCACTAGAAAAGAACAAAACATGAGAGCTTATCGAGTTACCAGCAGGGAAAAAACTAGTGGGGTGTAAATGGGTATATACAGTAAAATATAAAGCTGATAGTTCAGTGGAAAGATACAAGGCAAGGCCGGTTGCCAAGGGTTATACTCAGACGTATGGAGTGGACTATCTAGAAACTTTTGCCCCAGTTGCAAAATTGAATACTGTTAGGGTCCTATTGTCTTTGGCAGCCAACTTTGGATGGGATTTACAACAGTTTGATGTCAAAAATGCTTTCTTGCATGGAGATCTCCAGGAGGAGATATATATGAAGATACCTCCAGGTTATAGGAAAAGAGTTGCTGATCATACAGTCTATAGGTTAATGAAGGCATTGTATGGGCTTAAATAATCTACTCGAGCATGGTTCGACAGGTTTGCCAAGGTTATGGTGATGTTAGGATACAAGCAAAGTCAAGGAGATCATACTTTGTTCATCAAGCATTTGTCTTCAGGAGGAGTCACGGTCCTCTTAGTTTATGTGGATGACATAATTGTTAGAAGAAGTGATGATGAGGAGAGACATTCTTTGAGTGAGTGCTTAGCTAAAGCATTCGAGATTAAGACACTTGGGAAGATAAAATATTTTCTCGGAATTGAAGTGGCACATTCAGAGAAGGATATTTTTCTCTCTCAACAGAAGTATGTAACTGATCTACTCAAGGAGACAGGAAAAACAACATGCAAACCAGTGAGTACTCCGATAGATCCAAATATAAAGCTTGGACTAGCAGAAGAAGATGCTATGGTAAACAAAGGGATATATCAACGTTTGGTAGGAAGGCTCATTTATTTGTCTCACACACGACCGGATATGGCTTATGCTGTGAGTGTGATTAGTCAATTTATGCACAATCCAAAAGAGGTTCATCTTTGAGTAGCACACAGGGTGTTGCAGTATCTTAAAGGTACACCAGGAAGAGGACTTCTTTTTAAGAGAAGTGGGGGCCTAATGCTTGAAGCCTATACAGATGCTGATTATGCTGGGTCATTGATTGATAGAAGATCGACCACTGGATATTGTACGTTCCTTGGTGGAAATCTTGTGACATGGAGGAGTAAAAAACAAAATGTAGTAGCACGATTTAGTGCAGAGGCTGAGTTTCGAGCGATGGCTCAAGGAGTATGTGAGTTACTTTGGTTAAAGATCATTCTACAAGACATAAGGATCAAGTTGGAGGGTCCAATGAGACTTTATTGCGATAATAAGTTTGCAATTAGCATAGCTCACAATCCTGTGCAGCGTGATCGGACAAAGCATATCGAAATTGATAGACATTTTATCAAGGAGAAATTGGAGAGTGGATTGATCTGCACACCTTATGTGTCTACAAATGACCAGTGTGCTGATGTGTTAACCAAAGGGTTAAGTGGTCCAGTGTTTGAAAATATTGTACCCAAGCTGGGAATAGAAAATATCTATTCACCAGCTTGAGGGGGAGTGTGGGAAAATATGGCTAAAGGGTGTATTTTAGGAAAGTAAGGCTGTAAATATTGTAACACTAGAATTAGGGAAGTTTGACCCTTAAATTAGAGGATTTTGTAATTAGTGATTAGGAGATTTTGTAAGCAGTAATTAGGGGATTGATTAGGAGATTTTGTGAATCAATTTATTAGGGTAGTTGCTATATTTGTGCCTTAGGCAGTTTGTATATAATTAGCTCATTGTAATCTTTGAAAAATATATGAAAAGAGATTATTCTCTCTCAATTTCTTACAAGTAGAAATAGAATGTTCCCTGCCAAAGGATTTCTTTTTTTTTTTTCCTTTCATCATAATAAAATACCAAACAGACACAAAATTCCCAATGCACAAAAGTAGATTAAATAATTTCTTCAACTCCAGTGCATAAATAGTCACTTGGTTAAAAATCAATGCATAGAATCACACATCACTTACCCCCTCCAGATTCACAAAGGAGAATATCTGTTTTGTACAAGTTGGAAAGTTCTTCAAGAGGCCCAAGATTGATGCTAATATCTTCCCTAATAGCTGCATGTGGACATCCTCCTGTTTCTACTGCTCG
Organism: Voacanga thouarsii; assembly: GCA_026120185.1. Taxonomy (NCBI): domain Eukaryota; kingdom Viridiplantae; phylum Streptophyta; class Magnoliopsida; order Gentianales; family Apocynaceae; genus Voacanga; species Voacanga thouarsii. The sequence continues at coordinate 11,766 of JANUWF010000822.1, read as the reverse complement.
AATCCTTTCCTCAGGAAGTGCTCCATTCTTTATTAAGAACTCACCGTCCTCCTTTGTGAATATGTCATTTGTCACCTAAAAATAACACATCTTAAGCTATTTTCAGAAAAATTGCAGTGCAACCAATACAAGAAATAACAGAAGCATACTGCCATATACTATCAGCAAAGGATAGAAATCATTGCTTCAGGTGGGGAAGAAACAACAACTTGAAGGTTCTTCAAGTAACGTACATCTATCAAAGTCCTATGGCATGATAAAGAAAAAGATAGTGCCTAGACCAACAGCCTCAACTACCAAATACGAAAACTATCCAAGTTTTGAGTTCTTAAGACACCAGCCTAAGATAATACATAACCTGACAAAAAGATCAAGTTTCCAAAATAAATTCAGTAAAAGTAGATTATAATTCCAATCAAGCATCAAAGCAACAAATGATAGCAATAGGGATAACGTGACAATGACAGAAAAGAAAGTAGGGGTGAAGAAGGCAAGCTACAAACCAAAAACCTCTTTCTTCCAGACTAGCCTTTAACAGTTATCAAATACTTCTCCCTCTTGAAATTGAATGTCTCCATTTCCTTTTCAGGATGCTCCTAAACAATGCCCACTATGCTAAACTAACATAATTTCGAATCTAAATTTCCACCTTTATCCTTATTTGAAAAAGAAAAGGGAGACTACCATCAGACATGAATCCCCATAACAATTCATGAAGCGTAAGATAATAAAATATTAAGCAGAAACCCTAGCTTAATACTAAAATAAATTATCAATTGAAAACCCTCTCTTCATACTAACTGTTTGTGGCAAGTAAAATGAAGACATCAATTTTGAAATGGAGTAAAATACAGAATCCCCCCCCCCCCAAAGTTTATTGCTTCTTTGACAGCAATGTTATGAAAGAAAATAGGAAGGAATAACTAAAAATTGTTGAAATAGTTTTGATTCTAATCAAGACACTGCACCAGATGCCCTCGCTCATATTTCTGTGCCCTTCAAACAAAGGCTGGATTAAGGAAACATCAATACCAGCTGTATAAAAAAAGCTGGTTTAATCATCAAGCAAAAACACCTCTTTCCTTCAATTACATCAGGAATAAAGAAAATAGAGAATAAACTTCAAATTGAGTGCTTAATTTGAGAAGAAATGGCGACCATGTAAAATCACAAGCATAAGGAAAACATAAAGACATGCAAGTCTCTACTAATACACTCAAGGAGAAAAAACAAGAATGGTTTCCTTTATTTGCATATCCAATGTGGGAAATATATTAGAAGTCCAAAAGAGTGTAACTAAACTTTGATGCAAAGAATGAATGATTTTGGACTTTGATTAGGAGGGTTTGTTATGCTGTTTTATCTAACTCTCTATAGTTTCCATAGTATAATTCTTCTAAAACATTTTGTTGTTAAAATATATGCAGAAACATGCAACTTATATCCACCAATTTATTCTTATGAGTTATTTGTCTCCAGCAGGTTTTCAGATCAAACCACAGCACTTTGATGTCTAACTGGTTTGAGGCACCAAAACGAATAGGAGAGTGACAAAGTTACTTCCCCATTCACAATGTCACACAATCGAACATAGCCCTGTAAGAACATACACTTCCTAATCAATACATTTAATCCATACTGGAACAACGTATTTTCCGTTAGAATAATTTCTTCTTGTGACCATGAAATTTGGATATAGCTGCAGGCACGTTATCATCATCATCACAAGAAAGAAAGGGGGGGGGCGAAATCTATATGAGTATTTAATCTGGAGCACCTCTAAAACTAGAGCAGAATTTCCTAAGTTCCAATTAGTAGGAAAGATTAAATTCTTATAGAATGTGATAAAACACGAGGCCTCATATCATTAAACAACAAAGATAACAACAGGAGAGGATAATCATTTTCTCATGTAAGAACAAAAATGAATTAACACGGTATACAGCAGTGCTTACAGCAGCAAGACTGTACTTGTCCCTCAAGAATTTGCATAAGGCCAACATTAAGGCTGTTTTCCTGCATTGAGAAACAAGGTTTTATAAATTAATAAAACTGCACTCGCTGCAGAATGGAGCAGCTACCTTCCAAATCAAACTTCATCAAGTATTTACTGAGTTATTAAGCAAGACTCATGAAAAGAATTCAAATGTGAAGCTACAGAACAAGAAACAGATCTGAAGTAGGAAGCTTCCAAACAAAGCCGTCCCTTGTTCCCCACCCCTGCTTTCACATTAAGGCAGCACCCTTGGATTCCAAATCCACCAATTTTCAACTATATATAAAAGAACCGGAAACACCAATACAGATGAGGGCACGTAAACACACTAGCTAGTTGCACAAACATAAAAAGGCACTAGAAATAGAAGCTCCATTTACATATACAATATCTTTATCCCACTTTTATTCAAGACATAACAAGGAAAAAGAACTTTGCAAAACAAAAACCGAACTTCAGAACACCAAATATTGTTGTTCAAACTAACTAATTATTCACATACAAGCAAATAGTTTTAATAAGGAATGTATATATTCGTATACAAACAGATTTCTCAGCATTGTGAAACAGATATGCTTTCATATCCACCAAAGTACAAACTAGTCTCATTTAATCAAATTTAATTAAAAAAGGACAGAGTACCAGAAAATAGAGGGAAAATGAGCTACTTGGGCAAAGGCATACACTCAAATTAATATGCATATACAACAAGAAGAAGAAGAAACCGGGGAAGAGAAAACAATATCACCATAGGGTGGAAATTGGGGGATAAATAAGGAATTTACCCAGTACCAACAGGGCCACCGATACCAATAGTGAAGGCTCTTTCATTGAAATCCCTGTTAGTGAGTGGAGGAGCCCTTCTGCTGAAGTAGCCAGGGGAGTATATGGGTTCATGAGAATGGGGTGCCAATCCATCATGGCTATGGTACACCCTCCCATCTGGGCCTACCCATGATGTTGCATTTGACTCCCTGTTGCATATCTCAAACACGTTCAAGGAGAGAGGGGGGGAGGAAGGGAACTGAAATGAAGTGAAAAGAAGGTGAATTCATTGCAAACATCCGAAAAATTACCCCTGGTCGTGGTGATGATGCTCGTCGTGGTTGTGGTCGTGGTGGTGGTGCTCTTCGTCATGGACGTTGTGTGCTTGGGACGCCATTCGACTTCAGTTTTGAGGTTTAGCCTGAACTAACACTAGCCCGGTGGGCAAAGCGGATGGAAGGGAGGGTAATGTGAAACCGAAGCTTGCGGAATCGGGTCGCGCAATTTCAGTATTTTGCGGTCAGGATATGCTAACATTAGATCTTGAGGTTGGGGAAAGGCCATAGCGCATCTCAAAAAAATAAGGCAAAACAACGTCGTATTAAACAATCTTTGGCTTTGCAACGGCTGAAGCCATGCCAGTTCTGTCCCTTTCTGTTGACCCTTGCTGTTGACGTTGATGTGATGACATTTGGTGAGATTTTCTCAGTTGTTTAAGGATCAATTTCTTCACGCCATTACCAACCCAAAAATCACCACCTCCGGACAATCAAACTCTCACCGTCCTTCATCTCCTTTACCACTGAAATTCCCGTTGTGAGTTTCCCGAAGAAAGGAAAAAATTGGAAGTCTCTACAGATTTCTTGGGGCAAATTGTCAAGTTTAATTCTTAAACTTTTTATTTTTTATAAAATTAGTCTATCTTCTTTGTTTTCAACTTTTTAAGTTCTCAATCTTTTTTATTTCGACAAATATAATCCTTCTGATCAATTTTTACCAGTCAATCACCGGTCAAATAGTCAACTTAGGCATTGACTATTTTTAAAGGGAGTAAATATGTCATTTTACTATTCAATTTTTTTTTTTTTTTTTGGTGTTCATCGCTTCTTGTACATGACATAGATCCAAATTGCAGACAACACGAAGTAAATTATGGAAAATAAGAAATAGATTCTTGGCAAAGTGGTTTTACCAATAGAGGGATAATCACGGCGGTTGGATTTTCCATTGAAATTGTACATGGCGGATCAGACATTCATGGAGACTTGGAGTTGCGGTAGGCAATTGGAGAATACTAAAGTGTACTGTTCAGTGCTAGACATATTGTAGAACGTATCGAAGAAGGTGAAGCCACTTGGGAGGGAGTCGAAAGAGACGATGACCCTGACAGCATTAGATTGAAGGGCGCAGGTAATCTAAGAATTCTCAATTTCTTGGAGCATGTGGACCCATGCGTCGCGAGTGCAGAGGAAAAAACCTAGTATTGATAACTTCAACTTAGTGGAGTCATTAGAGAAGGAGATGGAGAAGACATTGAGTTCCAGATGGCCCTGATGAGTGACCCGAACTCGTCGAATGGGATAATAGCCCTACGTTAGATTTTATCTCAGTGAATCGGATCTCGGTGTGGGTAATGGCTGGAAGAATGAAGAGGATAAGGAATAGAAACATCATACTACTGGGAAGGGATGTCATCATGTTGGCTGCTACTTCTTCGAGTTGGTTTGGATCTAACAGTGTTTAAGGAGAGCTGCTTATTGTCCTCAAGTTTCATTGGTGATGTTGGGGATATGCCCTAGAGTCAATTTGTACTTATACTATTGTCGTTATGTTTTATATAATAATATGAGGTTTTCCTTTTCATGAATAGTGCGTTTTGTTTTGTGGTCATCAAGTACGTGACTTGATAGTAAAACCCAACAATGAATACAATGACTATTCTAAATCTGTCTCTGATCGTTTATTATTATTGGAACAATAATAAATTAAGATTAGTATGTTTATGACTGGATGGCTATGTTTTACTGGTCATGAATATTTGTGATATCAAGTCAAAATATAAATAAATGTTAGAGAACATTGTATTGGATTTGACCCACTGTGAGAGTACTTCATGGAACATGTCATAAGTACTTTCTAACCATAATAATATTAAAAGTCCTTTGACCTAAATTCATCATAGTTTCCTACTTGATAAATTCTATATTTTGACATTGTCTAAAGTTGTATTTAATTAGGTAAGAAATTAGACTACTGTTGGATATAGAATAAATCGAGGAGAGGAATATGATTGATTGTGAAGGAATTTGTCCCTCTCAATTATGGAAGAGATATCCATGGGCCCCTTGATAAATTAGATTGTTAAAATGCATGGCTGTACTCAAATATATCAATCTAAGATATTGATATCATTTGTTTGAACAGTCTACTATGAAATCAAGAAATAATTGATTGAGCTTAATAAGGATGACATGCTCCGTGCCTTATGCTTAATCTGGATATCATGTGACAAAAGGACTAAATATAAAATTATGGTTTGGTTCAAAGAGATCACCGATCTTCATTTAACCTGGATAGTTATAATGTTTTGCTAGAAACCGCTTATAACTTGTGGGCCATTTAAATATAATTTGGGCACACTGCCAGTGTTAAATGAACCTATAGGGTCACACAATAAGCGAACTTGTTAGATTATTTTCTGCTAACCGGATTCGATGAATCTGGAAACATGTCTAAGTTAATCGAACTTAGAAAATCTACCAAATACAATGAATCTGGAAATATATCCACATTCGATGTATCTGAATGATGTCCAACTTATAAGAAGCTGGCTCGGTAAATTAATTAGTTAAATTACCGAGATAATGGCAGAATCTTATCGTATCAGTTTTAATTTAATTAAAATTAAAATTAAAATATGATAAGATATTATTAGGGTTGGACTCTAAGAGGTTTGGAGTGGGTTTTTAAGAAAACCCTAGCCGTCTTCTTGTGGGTGCCAATTCTGTTGTAAAAATTCGTGCCTTCATCCACCAGAAAAATAAGCCTCTCAAAAACCCTAGGCGCTAGCACTCCCCGGGTGACGAGTGAGTTCGCGGTGTGTATCCGATAGAGGACGTTCGCACAACTGCAGCGTCTGGTGATCGTTCGGGTTGCACGCACAGCAGCACAATCGGAACTGAAGGATATCGATTACACATAACAGAGGTAAATCTGCAAACCTACGATCTTCTTAATTGTTTACTTAGATCCTCGAAAGGGATTCGTGGATGTTTTCCGCGTTTAGGAGTCCACGAATTCTAACATGTGACAGGTTAATGAAGCTAGGATTACAGTAGTATTTGAAATAAGAAGATTAGATGGTTATGTCGTGATTTGATTTGGACAGAGGTTTTGCAAAAAAGACTTGGTAACAAACTATAACATTCCACTTCTTCTTTTTCTTCTTCTTTGGAAAAACGAACGACTCTTTCTCCGATGTAATGCCATCTACTTACCAATGTTTGGCTAATATTTATAATGGGGAAATTGTCAGGTTTAGTCTCTGAAAGTTTGATGTTGAGGATGATAAGAGAATTGGGTTGCTATTTTAACACTACACACACACACACACACACACACACACACACACATATATATATATATATATATATATATATTTGTGAACAGTAAAATGACATATTTGCCCGTCTAAAAATCGTCAATGCTAGAGTTAACCATTTGACTGGCGGTTGACTGGCTAAAAATTGATCGAAAGGACTACATTTGCCAAAATAAAAAAGATCGGGTGCCTAAAAAGTTGAAAATAAAAAAGAGGGACCAAAGTTACTAAAAATAAAGAGTTCAGGGACTAAACTTGACAATTTGCCATTTTTTGGAGTTAATTTGGAAAAGTCTCTCCAGAAGAAAAGAAAAACTCCACCTTTTCTTTGGGCAAAAAATCAAGGTTGGTTACCTCCATTACCGCTGACAACCGCAACCTTTTTTGTTTAAAAAACCACTACCATTCACCTCCTTTACCTCCTTCTAAATTACCATCCACTTTAGAAGAAAAGAAAAAATCTTTCTCTACTGCCTCGACAGAGTTGCAAAAACAAGTTGTTGTGCTCATCAAGGGCTGCTTATACCTTAGGATCTTAGTGTCTCACAAGGGTTTTGCCACTGGTAATATACCACTACCTGTCATATGCCTTTTCAATTTTATTCTTATGTTTGTGTTTCTATTTAGACATATAGATCTCATTGGTTATAGATTTATGTACTTGATCTATGATTCTTTTGAATAAAGATCTGATTTTTAATCAGGTTTTGCTCATTTCTTGTATTTAGATTGGTGAAAAAAAATTCTTAGGTTGATTTAAATTTTGGGTTCTTCATAGCTTTGTTGTAGTTATATATATATATATATATATATATATATATATATATATATATATTTGAATTTTGTACATTATTGCATATTATTCTAGTAATTCTGAAAATTCTTATGATTATGTTGGCACTGTTTTCTCTTTTTACTATGTTTGCAATGATTGTTTAGGTTGGTTAAAATGTTTGGTAAAGCAGAATGGTGCAAGTCTCCATGAAGTGTACTGTTGAATGAATCAACAGATCAACCTAATTTTAATTAATTTTTTGTACTTATCTGTGCCATTCAGTGTTCTCATTTTATATTCTTGATAATGTTGATTGCTCTACCCAAATTTGACCAAATGATATTTATTAGACTATTTATCATTCATGGGATCTAAATCATCTATTGATGGCTTGTGAATATTGATTTTCTAGTACTGCTGTGTACAAGGTCTCATTTTATTATTCCCTTATGCTTTCCAGTGGTATTGACATTGTTGCTTAGTCATGAAGCCTGACTGGACTACTTTCCACATTTTGTTTCCTTCATGCATTTTAGCAGATCTAGTTTTCTGATGCTGGGACTAACCCAACCAAAACATGGGCTAACGTGGTTAAAGGTAACAAGGACCTTGGTAATGGAATGAAGCTGGTCTAGGTTCCTTGGTCGGGGGACTACATCGACATTAATCAGAATGATTTTAAAGATATTGAACTGAAGTTGGGGTTCTGTCTAGTGGGCATGTTCGCTCCCAGGGCTCAAGGCCGTCTCCGACATGACTAAGCACTGGACTGTGCCGTCCCGAGTTTACCCCCATGCCTCGGCTGGCTCATTTTTTGTTTTAACACGGATGATAACAGACAAGCTGTCCTCAAAGTTGGCCATTACTCTGTGTTCGGGCGCTCTCTCATGCTTAAAGTAATGCCTAGGGAATTCGACTTTTCCTTGGATGAAGTCAGCATCATGCCGCTATGGGTGACTTTCCCTGGCCTGCCTCTCAGCTGTTAGAATAGGCTATCCTTAAGCAAGATAGCCTCAGGGATCGGCGTTCCGATAATGACGGATATGCTCATGGCCAGACTGGAATGCCTGTTCTATGCACGGGTCCTCGTGGAAGTTGATGTAGCCAAGCCTTTGGTAAAATCTGTCCCTATTCGTCTGTTGTCGGGCAAGACCAAGGACCAGCAAGTACGTTTTGAGTTTGAGTCGACATATTACTCCAACTGTAGGAGGTTTGGACACTTGGTCTAGAACTGTATGGGGGATAAGGTTAAAAACAGAGAGGAAATTTTCTTGGCTAAGGAAGCTCACCCTGCCCACTCACCCCAACTTGCGGGTAAGCATAGGTGGAACCTTTTCGTCCCAAGTCGCCAGTGGAATATTACTCCTAACAAGGGAAAGGCTCCGAGCACGGCCTGGATAAGAATAAGGCACCTATCTTTGACTCGGATCCGATCAAAGGACACAAGGGGTGACCTACCGCCAGCTGTTGGGCTGTCTACTAGCAAGCAAGAGGATACCATCCATGCTCTGAGTGCAAAGGAAGTGCACTTTGTTGAGCCCAAAAGGAGACAAACACCCAAGCTAATAATCGTGTCAGGTGAAGGTCGCGCCAAAGCAAGGGAAGGTCACGGGACGACGCCCAGCCAGATCAACGTTTGGGGCCAGACCAGCCAAGCAAGAATCCCCAACCCAGCCACAGAAATCGCATATGGAGATCACTCTTTGACTGTCTAAGGCAGCGGTGAAAGCCAGTACGATCACACTGCAGGCGACAAGACTCTTGCGCAATGCTTGGAACAAGTATACTAGACATAACTTCAGTTTCGTTGGTGCCCTTGCGGCACTAATCCGACCCCAATGATAGTTGGCTGTTGGAATATCCGAGAGTTCCACCGGACTCTCAAACAACATGGAGTGAAAGAATTCATTCAGAAACATTCAATTGATGTGTTTGTTGTCATGGAAACAAAATTGGCCGAGGATAGCCTGAAGGCTATTCAACGGTTCCAGTTCCCAGGGTGGTTGGCCACTCACAATTTTGGCAGTGACTCAAATGGTCGAATTTTGGTTCTCTAGAATGAAGATAAGGTGTAGCTTAGCCTTGTCTCCTCTTCCAGCCCGATGGTGACATGTTCCCTTACATGTAAGGTTTCTCAAATTTCTATATGTGTTTTCTTTGTCTATGCATACAATACTATTATGGCCAGAAGGCCTCTCTGAGCGGAGCTGGCTTAGTTAGCGCAACAAGTTACTGGCCCCTAGATCCTCATAGGGGATTTCAATGCATACTGGGAGCCGACGAAAAAACTCCATAAGGTGCCACTGACTAATTATGAGCTTAAGGATTTCTCTTCTCTCTGCTGGGACATGGACCTTAATGACTTGCCTTCAATCGGCCCAGCTTATACTTGGACCAACACACATGTTTGGTCTAAACTTGACCGAATTATAGGCAACGCAGCATGGTTCAGCTCGCCACACTAGGCATCGGCGGAATTCTTTTCCATCTTCCTTTTATCGGATCATAGCCCCTGCCTTTGGAGTCTAAAAACTCATTGTGCCAACTGACCCAAACCATTCCAATTCCTCAACATATAGGCAGTGGTAAGCTAACATTGGGGCAACCGGCTAGCGGATATGATCAGTTTATATTAATTCGGTGTCTCAAGACCTTTAAGGGCCATCTTAAAGCTTTGAACAGGTTAGAATTCTCACATATCTCCAGCAGAGTACAACGGGCTAATGAGGCCATCCAAAGTATTCAATTAGCTCTCCAACAATCACCTGACGACCAGGCCCTTCTTGGCAGCCTTAAGGTAGCCAAACAGGAGGCATGGAGGTTGGCAGAAGCAAAACTTATGTTCTTTCAGCAACTTGCCAAGACCAAATACGTAGCTAATGCCGACCGAAGCACTAAGTACTTCCATGACATTGTTAACCGGAACAGGAAGTGCAATTTTATTGTATCAGTGGTCTGTACTGATAGATCCTAAACTCAAAGTATGGAGGAGGTTATATCTGAATTTGTAGCATACTACCGGTCCTTTCTAGGTTTGTCCAGCCAATGCAAGCAACTAAACCCAAATGTAGTTTGTGCGGGTACGCTGCTCCCCAGCCACATAATGCCCGATCTGGTCAAACCAATCACTGATAATGAGATTAAATCTGCATTTTGGGATATTGGTGACAGTAAGGCCCCAGGCCCTGATGGATACTCCGCCTATTTCTTTAAGAAAGCATGGCCAACAATTGGAGGGGACGATCTACATGCATGTTATGAATTCTTTCGGTCAGGGAAATTGATGAAACAGCTTAACCATTCCGTTATCTCCCTCATCCCTAAATCTAGCTCGGTGGAGGGAGTGGCAGATTATAGACCCATCTCATGCTACAATGTTGTGTATAAAATCATCTCTAAGGTGCTTGCTGACCGCCTACGCACAGCATTGCCATAACTTATTGATCCAGCATAGTCAGCCGTCATTGAAGATCAACTAATGGCTGAAAACATATTCCTTATGTAGGAACTGCTTTGGACTTACAGTTGAAAGCGATCCTCCCCCAAGTGTACTATCAAGGTAGACCTACAGAAGGCTTATGACTCCATAAATTGGGAATTCTTACTGGAACTACTTGCAGAGCTCGGTTTCCTAGAACAATTCATTAGATGGGTCGAGCAGTGCATAACGACCCCATCATACTCTGTCTCACTTAATAGCCGGGTACAAGGGTTCTTTCCCAGGAGACAGGGTATCAGGCAGCGCGACCCGATATCTCCACTATTATTTGTGCTTTGTATGAAATACTTATTCAGATCCATTAAGTTGGCAACATTTGGAACGGGTTTTAAGTATCATCCCAAGTGCGACAGGCTCGGTATCACTCATTTGGCCTTTGCGGACAATCTTATGCTATTTGCCAAAGCTAATATGGACTCCATTGCCATCTTACTCAACTGCCTAGAGGAGTTTAAGGAGTTCTCTGGGCTCCAAGTCAACAAACAAAAATCACATCTGTATTTAGCCGGCATTACCGAAACTATCAAGAAAACGCTTGTTCGGTTAATTAGTATCCCGCTGGGCTCCTTTCTGTTCCGTTATCTCGGGGTGCCTATCATGCTTGGCAAGACTCGCCTCAACAATTACTGACCACTACTTGATAAGATTAAGCCTTACATTGGAAGCTGGATTGCCCGTTCCCTCTCCTATGCTGGCAGAAGCAACTCATAAGAGCGGTCCTGCAGGGGGTCGACTGCTTTTGGCTATCATGTTACCAATGCCGACAAGAGTCATTGATCAACTTAACATGATGGCAAGGGATTTCCTGTGGGACTCCAAAGGCTCCTTGATGGCTTGGGCAAATTTCTGCCTACCAAAGACTGAAGATGGGCTAGGACTTAAGAACCTTCAGACTTGGAACCTGGCGCTCCTCACCCAAGTTTTGTGGGACGTTCAGCTGGAAAAACAAACTCTATGGGTCAGATGGGTCTCACACTACTACTTAGTTGGATATTCTATATGGGACTTGTAACACCCCACTACCTAGGCCCAACAGGGCCGGGGATGTCGCCCCGTCCAATGGATAAAGGGTCTTTATAACTAGGTCACATATAATAAAATAAATACTTTAAAATTAAACTTATTACAAC
>JANUWF010000821.1:0-95952 GCA_026120185.1 Voacanga thouarsii | reverse complement strand
AAAACATGAAGAACCCTAGCCGCCACTTAGTGTTTCTGCTAGCACGTAAAACTTCGTGTTTGAGTATATCCTTTGTGTGGATTATCGTTAGAGATAATCACATATTGTCATTATAGTGATTAGACGTTCGACTCTTGTGGAGTTAGCACAAGAGGATTGTTGGATTACACCTTGACTTAAAGAAGATATTTTTGTTCTTCGGACGATCAAAGAAAAGTAAAAAGTTGTTACCTTTCATCTCGTTTATGTCTTATTTTCCACATATATGCAGGTCTTAGGATGGTATCTCGTTTTATTCTTCCACTGCGCCGTATATGATACGAGCTTGAGATACCCAACACAATGTGCTAAAACAATTTAGCATGGATCAATGCAAGAAGTGATTCTTACCCATATCCCATTGGGTAAGCCTTTCAAAATTTATGTGTCTTAAGACACAAATTGAAATGAATCACATGAATAAGATACCATATGCTTCGGCAGTTAGTTCTACCATGTATGCTATGATATGCACTAGGCCCGATGTATCTTGTACTCTTAGTTTGACAAGTAGATAGCAATCATATCCTGGAGAATGTCATTAGATGGCTGTCAAGAATATCCTTAAGTACTGGAGAAGAATTAAGGATGCATTCTTGATATATGGAGATAGTGACTTGTAAATTAGAGGGTATATTGATGCCAGTTTCCAATCTAAGAAGGATGATAACAAATCCCAATCAGGATACGTGTTCACTTTTGTAGGTGGGGTAGTTAGTTGAAAAAGTTCCAAACAAGATACAACTGCCGATTCAACCACTGAGTCTGAGTATATAGCAGCTTCCGAAGCAGCTAAGGAGGCGGTCTGGATCAAGAAGTTTATTACAAAACAAAGTGTGGTACCTAGCATTGTTGATCCAATACCTTTGTATTGTGATAATAATGGAGCCATTGCACAAGCAAAGGAACCACGGTCTCATTAGCGATCTAAACATGTACTTAAACGCTATCACTTGATTAGAGAAAAAAATCATTGATAGAAAGGATGTAAAGATAGAGAGAGCTCCGACTGATCAGAACATAGCTGATCCACTTACAAAGGCATTATCCCAAAAGAAATATGATGGTCATGTTCAATCATTTGGTATTAGATACATGAATGATTAGGTCTAGTGCAAGTGGGAGATTATTAGGATTGTACCCTCGAAGCAATCATTTATACAATATATTTTACATCATTAAATCAATAAAAGCCTATTTTTTATCTTTCAATTTCTTTATTCCATATGTTTATGTATATAAAAACTGTTAGATAAAGTCCCAAGTACAATATTATGTTAAGAAAATTATAATAGAGATCGTGATGTGAGGTTCCTACTACACTAGAATGTGTTTGTTCTTAAATTTTCCCTAGTTATAGTATTAATGAGATAGAACATCATTAATATGTTAAGATTAGCACGTGTTATACTTCCTGATTTGATCAAGTGGTGGTTCTCACATCCATGAGTATTGTGATACTCAAAGTTAACACGTAGATGCTTGTTATTTGAACAAGTACATTAGATGACCTAACTATGAGATAATCACATGGTTAACTATTTAATGCCAGTGATAGAATCCCATTATATCAAATGTGTAAGTATCCTTAGACTTGAGAACTCCAAGGTACTTTATTTACTAAGCATTGTTCTTTGATTCCAATCTTTAGAGTCCTTACAAGACCGCCTTTAGGATGGACATTGGGTACAACATGAAGTAAATGAAAGTAGTTGAGAAAATCAATAAAGGATTCACCACTCCTAATAGTAGGAGTAAATATCTCATGGCCACTTGTAGGAATCATTACTCATGAAGTCTTTAGCCAAGGCAACTATGTGTTAGAAATAGTTTCAATTGATACATATGATGAGTAATGGATTTCGGGAACAAATACTAAAATATTTTGGCCAGAATTAATTAATATTCTAGAAGAAGATGGCAATAATTTCATACTCTAAACAGAATGAGATATTGTATGCTAAAAAAGAGTTTATTGCACCGATGTTTCGCTATTGAAGGGTTCATGTCAAGCCACTTAACTTTCTAGATTTTCGAGTGGTCATAATGTATTACTAGATACCGCTCATGATCTACAAAATATGGATTTATTAATTACAGAATTAATAAATTTAATCCTAATTTGAATTAAGAAATTAATTATAATTATTATTAAAATTATTAATTCTATTATGATAGAATTAATTCATATTAGCTACCAAATGACTAGAAAAACCTAATAGGTTACAAACAATAGAGGAATTGGTACTCAAAATATTATTTGATAATATTATAAGGTTAATTTGTGAGAAGAATTAATTATTATGGGCCAATCATAAAGTGTTATGATTATTTGAGGTTGAATTGCAATTATTAAATTCCTATAGGTTAATTATAAACTTGTTGTAATTCATAGGGTCTAATTGCAATTCTTGAAATTCTAAAGCCATAATTGAAAAAGATGAAGAAAAATATTTATTTCCTAAAAGGAATTAAGAATTGTGTACGTATATCTTTTTTTTTTTCTTGTGTCGTAGTTTTTGAAGAAAAAGGAAATTAGTTTCCTATTTACATATAGAGATTTTATTCTATGTAAGGATAAAAAAATATAAAATTCCGCCATAAGGAATAAAAAAGAGAACTCACGAGAGGAGTTTTTTTTTCCTTCTTTTTCTTTTCAAAAGAAAAAGAAAATAATTTCTTCCCATTTAAATTAATCATAAAGCTACCAAGCATTATTCTACTAGTGTAGATTTTGGTGGTCTTGAGTACGTTCTTCATGTGGATTAATATTAGAGAAATTTCTATTCTTAAAATTTGGTGGCTCGATTGGATAGACTTTTGAAGAGGATTCGCATGGAAGAAATTTTTTTAAAAGCTGCATTTTTTATGTAATTAAATTTTCTTCCCTTCTCATGATCCTTTTTAATTACATACGAGTGATTCTTTGCATGGATTTCGTTTTATTTTTCCGTTGCGTGTAGACTGGTTTGCATAATTGAAATCTAACAATAACCTCATGCTACTTTTCCCTTTAGAAAAAGATTCGACGATATATATATATATATATATATATATGTGTGTGTGTGTGTGTGTGTGTGTGTGTGTGTGTGTGTGTGTGTGTGTGTGTGTGTGTGTGTGTGTGTGTGTGTGTGTGTGTGTGTGTGTGTGTGTGTTAATTTAGGTATGTTACACCATGCTTTAGATCAAAGCAAATAAAAAAGCTTCTTTTGCTATTCAATCTAAACGCTACTACTCTACTCCTTTACACTCAAATTTTTTGGGCTTATCTTTCTTTCAGAAGTTTTGGAATCATCCCAGATCTATGGTAACTTGGTAGCTTGAATATTTAATAAGAACTTGGATGTGTTTTGTAAACTATGATAAAAAAGTGAAAAAAATTAATCCAATATAATAAGTTAAAAATTTTAAGCTTTAAAAAAATAAAGTTATCTTTGCTTTCTCTTAAAACAAATATTGCACAATTGTTTTCCATTGATTGGAAAGACTCCAACTGGCACTTAATTAAATATTTCTTTTTAAGTCTTATCTGGCAAAAAATGCTTATATTTTAAATCGAATTTGTTACCCTTCCACTTTTGACCATTTTAT
The DNA here is from genome assembly GCA_026120185.1 of Voacanga thouarsii. Lineage (NCBI taxonomy): Eukaryota > Viridiplantae > Streptophyta > Magnoliopsida > Gentianales > Apocynaceae > Voacanga > Voacanga thouarsii. The sequence goes on along the minus strand of JANUWF010000821.1, from coordinate 92,322 downwards.
TGTAGCACTCACTTTTGAACTTTAACATCATCAAGAATTTCAAAGTATTTCTATAAGATTGTAAACTAATTTAAAATGCAACAAATAAAAAGGTTTTTAAAAATAGAGAAAATTTATATTTCAAAAATAAAACAAGATCAAGTTTGTTTACCTTTGTCAAAATTATCAGGTTTTCCTTATTACTGTTAAGCATTTTTCTCTAATTCTTCAATTCAATTGAACAAAACTCCTTTTTCCTTGCCATAGTTCCCAACCAACCACCTAAGATTCCACCTCTCTTTTTAATTAGTTGACCTAAGTCATTGAGGCGAATTATAATCCACTCATTATTGAGCAATGTCTACACATCTTTAGCATGTATACCTTACTTTTTATGTAAATGCTCATGCTAATCTATAACATAATTAGTTATATTTAACATTACAAAGGTAATATTTGAAATATCATATAATGTTGTAGCCTTTATTTCTACATCATCATAAACTTCATTGCCTAGGTCTTCTTCTTGTGCATGAGTATCAGTGAATTGGTATTCACTAGGTGGTTGAGTCTCCCTATCAGAATTTGAAGCATTCACTTGAATTACTTCTAGTGCAAATTCTCCTTGACTGTTGTCGTTATAGTCTCTTAAACGTTTTATTTCCATATAAACAACCTAATAAAAAATCAACAATTATTTCTTAATAGAAATTACAAATAAATAAGATATGTTTTTAATCAATAAGAAAACAAAATAAAAATAAATAAAGAATGAAGATAGAAACAAGGATAGAGAAACGATACCTTTGGATGTGAATTAACAAAGAAGGATAATATATAATACATTACTACTTTTGGTGTTCATAATAGGATAGGAATATTCTTGAGCAATTCATTGCTTCTAGTCCTGCAACTACTCTCTAGTTCTTGAAAAACATAAATATTTAAGGAACTTTATTCCAAAGGTACTAACTATCACAATTTTCTAAGAATAACTCCAACATATCAAGTGTTTTACTTCTTTTAAATGAACAGAGAGGCTATTGCCCTCCTCTATATGTTAATGGAAAATTGACAAGTTAAAGCATGTTACTCTATATTATGCTTTGCAATTTTCTATCCTTTTCCCTATGAGTTGAAATCTCTTCTACTGAATTTAACTATCTAACTTGAATGCTATGTAAATGGGATGGTTTGAATCTTGCACCTTTTCAATATTTTGCTAGTTGTTATTTGAGATAATGAAGAATGTTCTTTTTATATTCTTATGTAGATTTCCTATAGATTTATTGAAGAAGCTGAGTACAAATTGCCTTGTGTCGCAAAATCATCATGTATATATGTAACGTTTTACATGTAATGTTCCCCTGGATAGGAGTAAAAGTTATCGTTGTGAACTACACTTATTCCTGCTAAGCACATATTTTTTTCTTTTTCTTGTGAAGTGTTATTGTGATGTTGTACTATCTATTTTTAATAGAGCTGAATAACTATTACTTTCCTTTTCTCAACAGTACGGTATATCACCGAAAACATTTAAAAAGAATGCTATTCTATCTAGTCTATGTTGCATTATTATGTTTCACTTGGCATTCTCTGCCAGAATTATATGTTGCTTCCCTCTTTCTAGATCTATGTCTCTACGATGCAAGCAAATACCTACCCTGTGAGTGCTTTCCAACAGCATCTAGAGGTAATGTACCAATTTCTTTGTTAATTAACAAAGAGAATAATTCACATAGAAAAGATCAATACCGAAACGATTCATGTACATAATATATATTAGAAGGGTAGAGAATTATTCAATTATCTCTATTAATAATAACAATGTTTTGTTTGAAAATTTTGAACCTTTTTTGAGTTTTATTCAAGAAAATTTTACCATTTTTGGGCCTCTAACTAGTTGTAGATAGGGTGGTGGCAGCAAGGATGCAATGGGTTATATAGGGCTTCTCACAAGAGCAGGGATTTTTTAGCCTCCAATTAGTGTTAGATGGGGTGATGGTAGCAAGGATAAAGTGGGTAATGTAGGGTTTTTCGCAAGAGAAGGGAGAGAGAGATATGAATACTACAACACAATAGGGAGTCTTCGCTAGAAACCTTAGTTTTAGCAAGAAAAATTTCTAACTTTAATTTTTAAGAGCTAAAAACTTTAAAATGATATTTTCATATCTTTAGAGGAGGTCATTTAGGAGGGTATTATATATTTAAAATATTTTAGAAGGAAACACAAATTTTGCCAAATAATAATAATAGTTATTAATAGTTGTTTTGTCCTCTTAAAAAACATAAAGAGTACTTTCAAAAAGTAATTCAACCATGCAAAAAAAAAATAATAATGATAATAATAATAATAATAGTAATAATTATTATTATTTGATCTTTTTTTTGCTAAGTGAAGAATATGATGCTTTAAAAATTAAAGGTAAAAAATTAATCCACAATGGTTATTTCATCATATAACTTAATTAGAGACTACAATAAATAAATAAATTATGTACTGCAAAATTCTAATAAAGTAATACAATCCCTTTTGTTTTTGTTTTTGTTTTTGTTTTTTGTTTTTTGTTTTTTTTTTTGCATCATATTAACTAAACATTAAATCTTCATATACGTACTAGGAAATCATAATAATTTGATAATAATCCATAGTGTTAGCAAAATGTTCTTTTTTTTTTTTTAATTATTGGACTGTTTTGACTGAACTTGTCGGGTTTGTGTTTTTATTAGAAATTTGCATAAAAATTATTATTAAAATTGGGGTTTTAATAAAAATAAGGGATAATATGGTCAATTAATGTAATATAATAGTAAAAAACAAAACTTAACTAACATTGTTTTACAACATTGACCTTATTAAATTTGAGCGTAAAATGCTTGTCAAGTCATAGAGCAATAAAAGTTTAAAATCGATTACTATTTATTTGTTATACATATTAAGTATTTGATTTTAGAGATTGCATTTGTTATGTAATTTTATTACTTAGGACATTATTTTATATATTTAAATTATTGAACAATTTTATTACTTAGGACATTATTTTATCTATTTAAATTATTGAAGGCTTTGAATTTTAGCTGAACACCATCAAAAATAATTTCCAATTTGGATTATATATTCCTAATAAGCTTTCATATTTCTTAATTTTTCACAACTTAGAAATTTATTATTTGGTCAATTTCTTATTATTCTAGTTATTTTTCTGAGATTGCTAAACTAATCAATCATGGGGTGTTAACAATTAGATAATTAGATGCAATGCTCCTAGAACAATTAAGCATTTGTCAAAAGGTCCTGTCTTTAAAACACTAATTATGAGAAAATTTAATAATCAATTGCCCAAATTAAACAAAAACCAATTCCTCTATATCAAGATTAATGGTGGTATGAAAAAATGTACAACTACTGCATCTAATGATTCATAGAAAATAATTTGAGTCATGTTGTTTTTTTTTTTTTATCAATATCCTCTAAAATATCTTAAAATGCTGTTTTTTTCATTAATATCCTATCTAGGCCAATTGGTTTATCGATTAATATCAGTAGTTACATCCAAAATATGAGGCATGTGGGCAGTGTATACATAATCATTCTCTTCATGTTGACCATTCCCCATCTCATATAAATTTCTTGGTTTTTTTCTAAATCACTTGGAGCCATTCACTTTGCTTTGGATCTTGCACATAAAATACCAATTTTGCTTGAGAGGAGAATACAAAAGGATCATCTTGGAAGCAGATTATGCATGGATTAATGATGCGCTAGATTTGGGTTATAAAAAATTATTCATTTTTAAGCTCATTCCTAATAAAGTTTTAATTAAAACGCAAATCCCAAATCGCACATATGAGCAAGTGAACTCATTGTAAGTCATATTATATGGGATTAACGAGTATCGATCCTTAAAGAACAATTACACACTAATCACTTTTCATCCATTGTTTAACCTATAAATATCTAGAAAGATAAAATAAATCCTAAGTAAAATATATACAAATATGAGGAAGGGACATGCACGTAGATAGAATTTCTCGAAGAAATAACCATGATCAAATCTTAATTATCATAATCAATTTATCATTCCAGCATCATGAAGGAAATAGAATGTAGACTACACTTCTTTTCTCAAGTTATGAATTCACTATCGTTCTAGCCAATTTAGTAGATTTCCCAGTCTCACTAAAACAACCAAAAAGATGCACAAAGAATAATTCCTTAGAAAATATTCCTATTCCCTATGTGATATTAAACCATGAAATCAAATAGTATCCCTACTCTCTACATGACATAAATCAACCTTTGATTACTCATGTTCAATTCTTAACCTCATTTCCCAAGTTAGCCAATAAATCAAATATAGAATTAATTAAGTTGGACCCTTTCCTAATATTTTTTCCCAAGTTAATTAGAAGGATGAAACAATCAATCGACTCACCATATAAATCCAGGTAACCAAATACTATAAATAGATAAATCGATTGATCAAATATAAACTCAATACATAGTCATAACTTCAAAACATTCTTCTAAAATACAATTAAAACAATTGAAATCAACATTGTCTAGAAAAGAAAAACAAAGGAAAAAGATAGAAACTCATAGACAAGCACTCCTTCTTTCCTAATGAAGAACTCCTCCAATACAATGCTCCTCTTGATGAATGCATTCTTTTCTTCAATAATCTTTAATATAGGTCCTTGAATTCATCATGTTTTCTTTATGTTTTCCTTATTTTTATAGCCTTCTAGTTTGCCAAAAACGTTCCATAAAAGTTTTGAGCCATGCACAAGTTGGATACTAAAAGAATTCTTTAGAAACTTCCAATTATGATCAGCTCAGGAATGCAAACTACCTCAGACCATTGACCGGCCGGCGCCAGTTCAGCTACTCAGAGCCGGTGATGGTGCCATTGTATTTTGGAATTCCTCAAGTTCCCTATTTTTCCACAACTTAGGCAAGGTTGGTCCATACACCTAATCCACCTCTTGTTCAAGATTGAAATTTTCCAATTTAGCTCCAAAATCCACAATTTTTGCACAAATCCCAGAAAAAACGTTTCTACAACCTTTTATCTAAAAAACATTAAAAAGCAAGGGAATTGACTTGCTATTACATTCAAAACTTCACAAAATCACCTTAAATAGTTAGAAAAATATCGGCACATTTTAACCCAATCACATTCCCCTACACTTAAGCATTTGTTTATCCTCAAGCATACATTTAAGGTAAGAAAAATAGAACAACTCTTTAAGCAACCTATTCAAAAGACTTCCAACTCATTTATTAAATCATAGCCAACATAGAAAAAACATTATCATCCATTTCACTAAGGAGAATACTACACCACTTATTCAATTCAATCAATCCCCATGATCAAACTCATGTATTAGATCAAAAATTCATAAAACCATCAATGTAAAGTTACATAAGTTAATACCCACAAAATATCATCCACTCCTTCCTCAAGTCAAGAATGGAGCTAACATGATGCATATAAACCAAGACATTCATAACTAAAGTAAGTTGTAAGTGGCTCTAAACTACTCCAAGTAGAAAACTAAGACTTCCTCACAAAATTGAGATTACTAGCCTCAAGAGAGTGTAATTCTCTTCATTCATTGTATTGGCTCCCTTCAAATATGCAGAATATTTCAAGCATTTTTTTAACAACATTATTTATTTATTTATTTATTGGCAAAAATTCACTCGTTGTTTTTCTCCAAAGAACATGCACTTTTTCCAGAATGGGTACATAAATTCCCTTTGACTCTCATGTTTTTCTGGTTTTTTTTTTCACTCATGATTTTACCTCTCTAGCCCTATTTACGTAAACTCAAAACAAGTCCTAGTTTAGAAATTACCATCAAACCAAGAATTACCTATGCATCTCAACTTACATTTCATCCTATCAACTATATTAAGACCAAAAGAATAAAGCTTCAAATATTCCAGTAAGCATAAACAAGACTAACTCTAATTCTCAAGTTTTAAGTATATCACAATCTAATACAACTGTTAAACTAGGGATTAACTCAACTAAATAAGAGACATAATATATTCCAAAGCAAAAGAAACCATAATATTTTCACTATAGCAACTCATTTGGCAATAACAATTCTCTAAAACTATCCCAAAAAAAAAAAAATCCTAAAAATACCAATCCATTATTATTTCAAGAAAATGCACTTGGTAAAAGCATTCAATTCCTTGCCCACATTTAAATTGGACATTGTCCTCAATGGCCTGAAATATCACAATAAAGTAATCAAAGGGGCTCAAAAGTTAGAGAGGGGAAAGAAAGCAACACTCTCCAAGTTAGATTTGCTCCAAAGAGAGTGAATTTTTTTCTCCAAAAACTGAAAGGACCATTGTCATCAAGAGATAAATGAATAAACCTACAAAAAGAAAAACAAACACATAAAGTAAAAGCATAAAAAGAAATTTAAAGAAAACTTAATAAAAGAAAATAATCCAGAATGAAAATAAACTAAAAATACTATAAAAACAAAAATAGGAAAATATACAAAGTACTAAAGAACCCCTTGAAGTAGAACCTCCAAATGGGCCTTTAGTTCCTCCAAAACAATCCCAAAAATGTCTCCAATGATTTCCATGGTTGTCTTGATTTAGTCAAAGATGGAGAATAATTTCACCATGCTGTTAAGTATCCTCAATTCTGCCCAATCTTCAATCCTAATTATTTGGTTCTCTTATTTGAGCCATTTCTACCCTTAATTGTTCTAAAGAGGTGTGAATTCTAGTTAGGATGTTATCACCAATCACTTGAAGTCCCCCAATAGTCCTTCTTGGTACGAGTGCTTCCTCTTTCTCAATTTGTAGCTGAGAAACACCAGTTTGGGCACCCTCTTTTGGTTTTATCTATAATTGTGCTACACTATCAAACTTATAACCACAATGGCGAAGCAACTGTTTAGTAACAACAATGCATGCGATAGTAGTCTCCACTATTTAATTCTCGAAGAAAACTCCCAGTACATTTAAAACTTGTGTAATCACTAAATGAAGCACATATACTTTGGAAGCAAGGCCATAAGCCATGATTTCGTGCATAGATGTTCACAATAAAGAGGCAAGAGGAATAAGCTCTTCATGCAACAATTTATCAAGAATATAAAAATCAACCATTCTACCTTCATTCAAACTACTTGTTTAAGGGAAAACATTAAAGCACAGAAGATGCACAGTAACCCTCAAATAAGGAGCAAGATCATTATTAGAAAGAAAAACAAATCCATTTTTTGAAGTTCTACACCTCAAACCCAACTTACGACAAGCAATTTGAAAAGTCTAGTTTGGAACAGAAATGATTTTCTTGCCATGGTGATCAATTTCAACCCAAGGAACATCATCTTGAATCCTAAAATTGTAGCCAACATCTATTTATTCAACTTTATTGGGGTGCCTTTTACTTCCGTTTTATTTTTCTGAGGTGTCCTTTCTTTTTATCTTTCAAGTTAGCATAAAATTCTTTTACAAGTGCAGAGCAAAAATTTCCCTTCAATGTGACGATAGGCCCCCAACCAAACTGTCTATACATTTTAGTTATGTGAAGTGATTAACCCAATAAAGGTTTTACGGTTTTCGCAACAATGATCTTATTTTTGGCCCTATTAAACTACTACTCCACACATTTATTATCAACAAAAACCCTTGGGTGCAATGAAGGTGGCTCTAAAGTAGGTTTTGAGATGAAGATTCCCTATTGCATTTGATTAGGTTAGAGACCTATTTTGTCCTAGGAATTCTTTCATTCAACAACAAAAACAACTTTCAAAAATGAAAGTTTCAATTAAGCTCAAAAAGCAAAGCTCCATTTTTTCCCCTAAAAATTCGGTCCAGAATTTTGTTCACAAAGCTTTCCACTTCTACACAACTCCAAACCCACAATTAAAATAGCACATTCAACCCACAATTCCAGCAACTTCAATAATACAATTAACACAAGGTTAATAGCACACTATGCTCAAAAGTACCCAAAATCACCATAAATGCCAACATTCCAAGAAATGCATAGACCTTGTTAGAAGCAATAAAAGCGTTAGCAGATCATTCTATGCATATTTCCAATACCAAATAAATTTCACAATATAAGTTCAAGTCAAGCAAATTTTTTCTCAAAAATAAATATCAATAAATGTCCAAAAATTCAAGAGGAAAAATTCTACCGTTACTTGAAGAAATTTTTGTAGCCATGTTTTCTCCAACTTTTGAGCTTTCAAGTTTGCACCACCAAATCTTCAACAAGTTTCAAAAAATTGAAGAGAAACTAAGAGTTTAATGGTTGGTGAAGTTGGTGAATGAAGAAGATTTAGAGGTGAAAAATGAGAAAATAAACCATGGTTTGAAAGAAGAATAGGTGGAGAATTAAATTTTGGTGGGAAAAAAAGTAGAAGAAAAAAGGAAATTGAAGAAGAACAAGGAAGGACATGGCTAATAGTGAAACAAAGAAGAAGAAGTTAGCAACGGTTAGGACAAGAAAAGGAAGAAAACAACAGAAGAAGAAAAAGAACATGGGAGAAAAATAAAAAGGAATCTGGGAGGAAAAGGGAAAGGAGAAAATGAAAAAAGGAAAAGAACGTCTAGGAAGGATAAGGAAAAAGGAGAGAAAAAAAAAAGAAAACGGACAGGGAAATGGAAAGGAATAAGGAAATAGGGCCTCAAATTGTTTTGTAATGGAAAAGCTGAAGACTTAAAAAAAAACAAAACAAAAGTGAGGCTGTCTTTTCGTTGTGTCCTTCAACCAAAGCCAACACTAGCCTGTGTGACCAAGGTGGTACTAGCTTGGTGTCACACTACCGTTTTTCATGTCAAAGCTACCTGAGTTTTTTGTCTCTTTTTATACTAAAAGAAATAACTTAAAACTATCCTGAAATAATGCATGAACTCAAGATGATTAAAACAAGCATGCTCAAACCAAAAATTAAAAATATCCTAAAATAAAATAAAAGTAAATTCCATTTGTCCAAAATATTGTTGTCGATCAGGTGTATCATAAGCCAGGGCTAAAACTTGAAAAATAAATAAAGTTAGCATTGACTCAAATTCTACAACGTAAATATTATCAAAATTAAAATAAGCAAATTTACAATTAATTCACACATTTCACATTAACATCAAGTTAGTAAAATCTAATAGGTACATATACAATACATACCGACATATAATTAAGAAACGTTAGTGATTGTCTACATAAACTTATCTATTTACATATTTACATTACTAAATCAAAAGAATCCATGCTTTCATTATATTGTTTCCTAACAATGGTACCAAAAACTTGATGCATTAGATTTGGGTTATAAAAAAGTCATTCATTTTTTAGTCCATTCCCAATCAAGTTTTAATTAAAAGACTAATTCCAAATCACATATATGAGCAAATGAACTCAACGTAAGGCATAGTATAGGGGGATTAACGAGTATCAATCTTCAATGAACAATTACACACTAATCACTTTTCATTCATTGTCTAACCTATAAATATCTAGGAAATATAAAAGAAATCCTAAATAAAATATATACAATATGAGAAATGGAAAACATGCACTTAGATAGAATTTCTCAAAGAAATAACCATGACCAAATGTCAATTATCACAATCAAATTATAAGTCTAATATCATAAAGGACATAGAATGTAGACTCAACTTCTTTCCCAAGTTATGCATTCACTATCTCTCTAGCCAATTTCATTGATTTCTCAATCTAACTAAAACAATAAAAAAGATGCATAAAGAACAATTCCTTAAAAAAAAATTCCTTATTCTCTAGGCGATGTTGAAGTATAAAATCAATTAATATCCCTACTCACTAGGTGATATAAATCCATCTTGGATTACTAAAAATCAATCTTAACCTCCTTCCCTAAGTTAGCCAAGAAAACAAATATATAATTAATTAAGTTGAATGCTCCTCTAGTCTTCTTTCCTAAGTTAATTAGAAGGAAGAAACATTCAATCAATTCTCCAAGTAAATCTAAGTAACCAAATACTAGAAATAGATAAAACAATTGATCAAATATAAACTCAATACATAGGCATAACTTCAAAACATTCTTCTAAAATACAATTCAAACAATTGAAATCAATATTGTCTAGAAAAGAAAAACAAAGGAAAAATATAGGAACTCATAGATAAACAATAAAGAATTCCTCTAACATAATACTCCTCTTGATGAATTCACTATTTTCTTCAATTTTCTTCAATGTTGCTCCTTGAATTCATTAGGTTTTGTTTGCGTTTTCCTTGTTTTTATAGCCTTCTAGGTTGCTAAAAATGTTCAATAAAAGATCTGAGTCATGCACAAGTTGGATACCAAAAGAATTGTTCAGAAACTTCTAATCCTGGTCAATTTCAGAATGCAAACTGCCTTACGACTACTGAAAAACAGGCGCCGATTTAGCTCCTCAGAGCCGGTGCCGATTCTATTCTAGAATTCCTTCATTTCTCTATTTTCTCCCCTATTTTACCCTATTTTTCCATAATTGAGCCAGGGTTGGTCCATATACCTAATTCGGTATCGGTTCAAGACTAGAATTCTACAACTCAGCTCCAAGAATCCACAATTTCAACACAAAAACCGAGAAAACTTTTCTACAACCTTTTATCTCAAAAATATCAAAAAGTAAGGGAATTGACTAGCTTATACATTCAAAACATCACAAAATTAACTCAAATAGCTAGAAAAATATAGGTACATTTTAGACTTATCAATTAATTTGGAGAAGTTAACCAATATGTGCAACCATTTACATCCTTAATTAATCCCCTTGGTGACATTACATCAATCCAACTACATTTAAATGTCACAATTTTAAAATTTTTATAATGATCTAATTCTTGAGAACCCCATAATAGGAAACCCTATCCACCTTGTTTGCCCTAAGGGCATTCTCCTATATTTTGATTTGTGATAAATATTGATGTGGACTAACATGTATGATCTATATGTGATAGGATTTTTGGATATGACATGTTTGACTTCAGTTCTTTAGAGGTGCAAATAGGACTGCTAAGCAACTCTTAAGCAATGAAATCCAACAATGCTTGATCAAGTGCAAATCTAACTTAAGAGATTGCATATCATGAAGGCCTTGTCAAGAATTATAGACTAGGAGTTGTGATTAAGGTATTATTTGTAAATTCCTCCTATGTCTCTTTATCTTACGTTCAATTTGATTTACCTTGAATCACCTACAAATGATTTCAAAAAGAGCGTGTTTCCGAATCTAGATTTTATAAAGTTCTTGGTTGAGTAGTTTTGGATAGACATCTGAATCCAAAAAAATCCATCCAACGGTCTGTAGCATTTTTCAAAATATACCTCTTTGCATAAAGTGCCTTTTTGGGCTTACCATTTGGATGCACATCTTTCCATTCTATGAATCCAAAACCCTGAAAATCCTGAAAAAGTAACTAGCCATTGGGACTTCTGTTTTAGCTCCTATAAAAACTTCAAAAACTTAATTTTTAAGCAGATTTTTGTGCTAACATTCAGAAACATTCTTACACTTTAGAATACAAAAAACTCTCTTTTCATTTGTGCTTCAAAGTAAGACTAAATTATTCCAATAGTAAAAAGGTATTTGTGCTTAGTGGTTTATATTTTCTTAATCTGTGAGCTATTTTTGTATTCTATCTTTAGTCAGCTTTTTATCAAGGTTAAGGAAGCAAATCTCAGTTGGGGTAAGCCTTGATTGTTGAGTTTAAAGAGGTTAGATGTAAAACCAAGCGTGGTGATCCTCGTGTAAGATTGTTGTTGCCTACCACCATTGATTTGGAAAAAGATTTAAGTAAGTTGTGTTGAAATCCTTAAGTGTGTGATTAAAGTAGTGGATATAGATCATTCGAGGATTGAACCACTATAAATCTTTGAGTCTATTTTTATTCATTTTGTCTAAACTTTATCATTGCATTTTCGCTAGTCATCAGATCTTGAATACTCCATATTTTTTTCAGTAATTATTGATCTATTTAAAACTTTTATGTTCTATAGTAAGTATGTTCTTGATATCTCAACTACTTATATTTAATACAGACTATCTTCTCACCATTTAGTGCTGATTCAAAAGATCCCTGACTGTACTCTTAAAGCTACAAAGCCAAGCTGCCTTTTTTTTAACACACATTTTGTTTAACCTTTTTCCAAAGATATCGAAATATTTTTTTTTAATTTGTATTTCTTTTCCATAAACCTTATTCGCCCCATCTAAGGTTTATCAATTAGTATCAAAGCATTGATCTACATTATCTTTTGTTTAACAATCTTGTAGACAAGATCCAGATGGCAAACACATCTTCACTACCCTACACCAAAGGGTCTTCAACAAATAGACTTACTTTATTCTATGGAAAAAACTACATATTCTGGAAAAACAGAATGAAAATATATGTTTCCTTAATAAATTTTGAGCTATGGAATCCGATTGAAATGGGACCATTCATCCAAACTAAAGTAGTTCAAGGAGAAATAGTACCTAAGAGAAGTGAAGAATACATCGGTGATGACATTGCTAAAATGATCTTAAATTATTAGACAATGAAAATTCTATATTGTGCTCTCGATGCAAAGGAATACAACTGAGTTAGTGGCTGTGATTCTGATCATGACATATGAAAACTACTTGAAGTCACTTATGAGGGGACTAATCAAGTAAAGGAATCAAAGTTATGACTTTTTATCCGAGATTATGAGCTATTCACAATGAAGCCAAGAGAGAACATAACTAATTTGTTCACTAGATTCACAAACATCATTAATGGACCAAAAGCATACAGGAAAATCTATTCACTCAGTGAGCAAAATAGAAAGCTACTTGATGCTTTGCCAAAATGTTGGCAACCAAAAACCTTGGCTGTGGAGGAATCAAAAAATTTAAACAGCTTACTTACTGAAGAGTTGATTGGATCTCTCTTAACCTATGAAATAAAACTTAAAAGATTTCAAGAGCATGATAATGATAACAAAGGTAAACGAGGAACTGCTTTAAAAGTAGTTGATGAAGAAGCCAACAATGATCAAACTTATAGTGACGATAGTATTGATTTGGATACAGAAGAATTCTATGGTTGCCATAAAATTTAGAAAAATGTTTAGAAAAGGCCACTTCAAAATGGGCAAGAAATTTATCAAAAAGAAGGGACAAACTTCTTCCTTCAAGCCTCAATGTTATAAGTGTAAAAGCACAGAGCACATATCACCGATTGTCCAGTAGCTAAAGAAAAAAAGCTACGCAATTCAAAAAGAAGAAGGACAGAAAGATGAAGAAAGGAAAATGGTTGATTAAGACTTGGGACCAAGTTGAATCCGAGACTGAAGAAAGCTGTGAATCTAATAATGAAAAATTAAACATGTGTTTTATGTCCATGGAAGATAAGGTAAATCCTACTTCCCCAAATTTGATATTTGAATTGCATGATTCTGATTGTAAGAACCATGATGATATAAATGGGCTACTTTTTGACATGTTTCACGAACTTAAAAAGCTATCTAGAAGAAACAAGGAAATGAAAATGAAAATTGATTCCTTCTTAGACGAGCATGCAAAGCTGATGAATGAGAACAAAGTTTCACTTGATTCCGTTATGTGCTCAAATGTTGAAAAGGATGTTATCCTAACTTTTTTGCATTATATATCTCTTGAAAATAAATGTTTATGTGACAAAGTACCTTCTCTCGAAATTATTATCAACAATTTTGATGATATGAAAAATAGAGTGAATGACAACACCATATGCATTGAGAAATTCACAAATGGCAAAAATAATTTGGAAAAATTACTTGGTGCACAACACGTAGCTAGAAACCAAAATGGTCTAGGCTATAGGTATAAAGTCAAAGTTGAAAATTATAGATCCTACTTTGTAAAAGATGCTTCTTCATACATGACTCACAGTTGTTGCACATATTGTGGAAAATCAGGACACGAAGCATCTAACTGTCATGTTAGGAAGAAAGTGGAATCCGGTATAAAAATAGTTAGTTTGGAAAGTTAAAGGAACCATTACTAACTCTCGTGGACCTAAAAAGGTATATGTACCAAAAATCAGTCTTCCATTTTATGTATAGGAACATTAATCGGATAAGATGACCTCTACAAAATAGTTTTTGGACAGTGGATGCTCTAGCAAAATGATTGAAAATGCCAAACTGCTAAAAACATTCAACTTACAAATAATGAATTTGTTATATTTGGAGACAAAAATAAGGGAAAGATAATTAGCATAGGTAATATTGGTAAAGGACCCTCTACTATCATCAAACAAGTATTGTTAATTGATGAATTAAAGTACAATCTACTTAGTATCAGTCAACTATATGATAGTGGCTGCAAAGTTATTTTTGAAAAAGATTCTTGCACCATTATGGATACCTCCAGCAATGAGATAATTTTTGTGCTAACTATTAGGATTCGTGGACTCCTAAACATGAAAAACATCTACAAATCCCTTCCGAGGACCCAAGTAAATGATTAAGAAGATCTAAAGTTTACAGAATTACCTCTGTTTAGTATAATCGAGATCTTTCGATTTTGATTGCGCTGTTGTACGTGCAACCCGAACGATCACCAAATGTTGCAGTGCATGAACATCCTCTATCGGATATACATCATGAACTAACTCGTTACTCGGGAGTGCTAGCACCTAGGGTTTGAGAGGTTTTTTTTTTTCTCTGGTGAATGGAGGCACGAATATTCTCAACCGAATTTAGACACTTAAGAAGACGGCTAGGGTTTTCTAAAAAATCCACTTCGAACTTCTTAGAGTCCAACCCTAATAATATCTTATCGTATTTTAATTTAAACTAGGTTGGAGCCCGTGCGTTGCACGGGATAGTTTCAATAATTTTCTTAATTTCTTTGCATTTAAAAACAATTCAGATAAAGAAATAACTTTAATATTTAAAAGAATAAAAAATTTAGATAACTCTAATTTAAAAAATAAATAAATTCAAATAACAATGATATTTTAAAGAAAAAAGATTCAAATTTTTTGAGAGATGAAATATATAAATATAGAATAATACTTTTGGAGTTTCAAAAAAGATGAAAAATGAGAAATTTAAAAGAACTTAATTCTAGAAAGTTCAAAAAAGCTAGCATAATGGTTAGTTCAATGAATTCAAATAAATCAAATGAATGTATTTTTTTTTTTTTTTAAGGAAACATCAAGAATATTTTAGATTCATTGATTATCTGAATTCAATTTAAATGAATGTGTTTTTTTTTTTTTTGAAGAAATGTCAAGATTACCTAGATTCAAAGAATCCATCTAAATTGAAATGAAGGTAATGCAGCACCTGATCATAGTTACCAGATTCGTTGTTCGTTCCAGTACGCGGTACGGGAATAGGAACGCAATTCGTTAACTTTAAAAATTAAAATTCGTTAAAGAATAGGCTCCTTCGGTACGTTTCGGAACGCAAAAGTTATAATATAAAATACTATATATAAAATTTATAAAATAGTAAAACTTATGTATAAAGATATAAATTATTTTATATTTCTAAATTTAAATTACTAATTAAATGCATTGAAACTTATACCTCTTTATTGTTCCTTTAACAATTGGTAATTCCAAGATATATTTCATAAATTATTCATTGAGTAGTTAGTTAATTTTCTTTTCAAATTTTCATTTAGAAAATTAGGTCTTTAAATTTTTGAAACTAAAAAAAAAAGAATTAAAAAAGGGTACAGTAGTAATTTGGCTTTTATCAAAACCCTATTAGTCGTTAAGTGGTTTCTTTTTCTACAATGGGAACGCCGCTACACCAGTAGTCATCTCCTTTTTCCTTTCCCTTAGTCTCAGCCATGAATCCTCTACACAACAGTTTTGTTCTTGAGTTTTGGAAGATTTCGAACGGATTGTAGTTGTTATAAATGGTCATGTACTCATTGGAAAAGGAAAGATGATGATTTGCAGTAGTGGTACGATGATACTGGCATATGCTATCCTCACAATCTTTACTCTTACTACATCCTATGTTAATTAGGAATCTTATGACTTGAAACTTATATATAGGTAGAATCGTAAGTTTTATAGTGTGTCATGATTTGTTATGATGTATCTAGTGTTATAATGCGTATGAGGGCAAGTTAAGTGAGTGTATGAGTGGTCAAAATAGGGTTTAGTAAAATACTAAGAAAACCTTGTGTAAATTTTTTTGTGGCTATGAATAACGTATTTTGTGATTTTTGTCATAAATGTAGACTTGGTTAGATAAGTCGAAATATATAAATTTTTTGTATCTTGTTTTATTCTTCATATTTGTTTTTTTTCTTCTCAACTATCTCGATTTAGATTTCTCTAACAATATGTGTGTGTGTGTGTGTGTATGTGTGTGTGTGTGTGTGTCAAGTTGTTATGTTAATATGTTTACAATGGATTGACTTTTTGTAAAGCTCCTTAAAAATTGAATTCTTTTAGAAGATTTAGAATTCTTTTGTCGAGCTGTTGGCCATTATACTAACATATCATCTCAAATCTTTTTTAAAATCTTGTGTTAACATGTTCATGATATATTACTTTTTTGAAGCCTTTTAACAAAATGATTTGGAATTTTTTTATTGAACTAGCACGTCACAAACTCAATCTTATTAGGTAAATAAATTGGTCAAGTTGGTTTACCTGTTGGAGATGCAGCCAAAAAAAAAAAAAAATCATAAAGAACTATAACTTGTTCCTTCAATAAATAAATATAAATTGATTTATTTATTTAAAAAATATATATTTTCTTTCCACTTCTCGGGCCCTGTCTATTTTTAAGGCCCACTCAATCGTCCCAATTCCAGGAAAAAGTTAAAATTAAAATACAGAAAAAAACCAACAAAGTAACGGCTGCCATTCTTTTCCATGGCAAAATCACACAGTAGTTTGATATTTCTTTTTGCCTCTCATATGATCTTATCCAAAAGAAAGAGACTGCCCTCGTCAATGCAATGAATGCAGAAAGGTTAAATTAATTTTATATTTTCCTCTTGTTCCTGGTGAGAATACTACAAAGAAAAAGCAGAGTCGTGGGCCCTCGATTCGACGCTTCCTCAAACAAAAGTAATTCTGATCTCCCTCTCTTGAGGCCCCATGGCGGCGCCGCTACTGATGTTCCTCTCTCGTTCAAGTTTTTTTTTTTCCCTTTTCAGATCAGATCTGGTCTTTATCAATTCGATATTCCGTCACAACTTTTTGAGATAAAATCAAGATTGAATTTTTTGTTGTTGGATCTTAAACCCCTTTAATCAATTATAGAACTAATTATACACACACACACACACACACACACACAACCCTTTAGTCTTTTCTTTGCAAATCCATCTCAAATATCTCTCTACATATACAGATACATTAAGGCACAGGGTTGTTGTCTGTTAACTTATGGGCTGCATTTGTGTTCTTGATGGATTCTTTTTTTTTTTTTCTCCCGTAGATTTCTTTTATTTTTATCTAGGTTCTTGGTGAAATTTATTGATTTTTGGTTTTGCACATGGTTGCAGGTTTCTGTTGCTGTGACGGCCAATCACCGTGATTCTTCTCTGATGAGATCCGTTTAATTTAGTGGACTAAAGCAGCATGAAACCAAAACCATGATTTGGTTCCCTTCCCTCCATATGTCTCCCACACCAACAATTGCCCCAAGATCATCATCCTCTGATTCATCTCCTTGAACCTCATACCACACTACTTCGAATTGAATCCTCGAATTCTCCCAATTCTTTTTCATCTCTCTCATACGCATACCTCATATAGTGGCAACTGCAAAATTGCTATCCCTTTTCACAGCACAGACTCTCTTCGCTGCTAATTTTGCTTCTCAGTCTTGGCTATGGAAGGCTCCATTTTTCCGAATAAGCCTGCATTTCCAATTCAACAAACAAAACCCACTGTTCAACCACCAAACCCATGCTTGAAATTCACCAATTCAACTCTCCTTCTTCCCCCTTTGTAGCAACAATTACAACAACAGCAACGCAAGTCTCCGGCTTCATCACCCTCTTTTCCTATTGACTCTCTCCTGAAGAACCTTCTCCATATCTCCAAATCCAAACATCCGACTGTCAAATCAGCCCAAACTCACAATGCCCACTTTACCTCTCCTTCCCTTTTTTCAGATGATGAACAATTTCAAGAAACGTATTCAGTTAGTCCTCTTACAATCCCAAGAATTTCAAAGCACAGCCATGAGCATGTTCGGAGGGTTAATAATGATGGGTCTCTTGATTTTCTTCGCATGAACTGTAAGTTGATGCTTAATTCGATTCTTGAAGAGCCCAACTCTGGTTTGAATTCATTCTTTAATTCTGTCAAGTTGGAGTTACTTGAACTTGATTTGATTAGTCTTTTGAAAGCTTTAGATGTTCTAGGCAACTGGGAAAAAGCTATAATTTTGTTCGAATGGCTTGTGTTGAACGTGGATGATACTAATAGAATGAAGGAGAAGTTGGACGGCCAAGTCATAGAATTGATGGTTAAGATTCTTGGGAGAGAGTCTTAGCACTTGGTTACCTGTGCGGCTAACAACAGTCTTCATGCCTTTTTGCGAGATTTCTCATCAAAAATAGACACTCTGACAACACCTTTTGCTGCAAGAGAAGGCAAAAAGGAAGAAGATTAGTGGAATGAAATCTTAAACACGAAAAAGCTCAATCAAAGACTGTGGTCAAAATAGTACCTTCATGATCTTGATTCTTGAACTGGGATCAAGTGATGATGCCTGTTTTTGGTTGGCAAAAGGTATCGCCTAAATAAAAATTTGTCTTATCTTTTTGCAAGCTCTAAGTTGAGATGGCGTTTGCTGATCAAGTTTCTGGTTGGCCTGTGCTTCCTACGGCCTTGCCCTTGTCAATTGCTCTTGATTTTAGGTAGATGTCTTCTTAAATAAGAGAAGCAAGATTAGAAATCTGAATTCATTAAAAGGCAAATAAGATAGAATTTATCTTATCTAAATTCAATGAATTTAGATAAGATAGAACTAATCAGAGTTATATAAAAAAAATAAAAAAAACTCTTAAATTTTCTTTATAGGAAAAAAATTCATAAAAAATCTTAAATTCAATATGCCAAGTGTCAATGTATGAAAGTGCCATATGTTATAATAGGAAGCTTTCGCAGCTCCTATTATATATGTAAATATATATATATATATATATATATTTAAATTAAATTAAAACTGATATGATAAGATTCTACCATTATTTCGGTAATTCCAAACATCATCCAGATACACCGAACGTAGACATATTTCCAGATTCATTGTATCTGGTTGATTTTCTAAGTTCGATTAACTTAGACATGTTTCCAGATTCATTGAATCTAGTTACCAGAAAAATAACCTAATAAGTTCGCTTATTGTGTGACCCTATATGTTCATTTGACATTGGCAGTGTGCCCAAATCATATTTAAATGGCCCACAAGCAATAAGCGGTTTCTAGCAAAATATTATAACTATCCACGTTAAATGAAGATCGGTGATCTCTTTGAACCAAACCATAATTTTATATTTAGTCCTTTTGTCACACGATATCCAGATTAAGCATAAGGTACGGAGCATGTTATCCTTATTAAGTTTAATCAATTATTTCTTGATTTCATAGTAGACTATTCAAACAAATGATATCAATATATTATATTGATATATTTGACCACGGTCATGCATTTTAACAATCTAACTTATCAAGGGGTCCATGGATATCTCTCCCATAATTGAGAGGGACAAATTTCTTCACTATCAATCATATTTCTCTCATTGATTTATTCTATATCCAACAATAGTGTAATTTATTATCTGGTTAAAAATAACTTTAGACAACGGCAAAATATAGAATTTATCAAGTAGGACACTATGATGAAATTAGGTCGAAGGACTTTAAATATTATTATAGCTAGAAAGTACTTATGACATGTTCCATGAAGTACTCTCACAGTGGGTCATGTCCAATACAATGTTCTCTAACATTTATTTATGTTTTGACTCTTGATCACAAATATCCATAACCAGTAAAATATAGTCATCAAGTCACAAACATACTAATCTTAATTTATTATTGTTCAAATAATAATAATCGATCAAGGACAGTTTTAGAATAGTCATTGTATTCATTGTTGGGTTTTACTATCAAGTCACGTACTTGATGACCACAAAACAAAATGCACTATTCATGGAAAGAAAAACCTCATATTATTATATGAAACACAACGACAATAGTATAAGTACAAATTGACTCTAGGGCATATCCCTAACACTAACCGTGTTGAAAATATGTATGTATTTTTTCTTAATGATCTTGTGGCTCATGATATTAGATGCCTCTCCATGAATGATGATAATAGCTACCTTTGACATAGAAGGCTAGGCCATGTATCTATCAATTTGCTAAACAAATTATCCTCAAAGGAGCTTGTTAGAGGACTACCCAAAATTAGATTTGATAAAAATTGGGTGTGTGATGCTTGCCAATTTGAAAAATAAACCAAAACCTCTTTTAAACCCAAGAAAATTATTTCAACATCAAAACCTCTTGAACTTATATATATATGTCGATTTGTTTGGACCAATGAGGACCACTAGTCTTGGTGGCAAGAGGTATACTTATGCACTTGTGGATGACTTCTCAAGATTCACTTGGACTTTATTTCTTACTCAAAAAGATAAAGCTATCTCTAAATTTTCAAACTACTCAAACGTGTTCAAAACTCCCTTGGGTGCAAATTGATTTCAATTATAAGTGACAATGGTAGAGAATTTTGCAACTAAGACTATACAAAATTCCATGATGAAAGTGGTGTTTCACACAATTTTTCAGTAGTAAAAGCTCCTCAATAAAATGGTGTGATTGAGAGGAAAAATAGAACTTTACAAGAGATGGCAAGATCATTGCTTTGTGAAAACACCCTTCCAAAATACTTTTGGGTTGAAGCTGTGAATTCAGCTTGCTACATTGACAACCATGTTATACTAAGACCCTTTCTAAGGAAAACTCCTTTTGAACTTATATTTGACAAAGTTCCATGTGTTTCTTACTTTAAAGTTTTCGACTACAAAGGTTTTATCCTCAATACTCGAGACAATCTTAGAAAATTTGATAGCAAATCTGATGAGGCTATATTTCTTAGATGCTCTTCCAACAAAAAGTTATATAGAGTGTACAATAAAAGAACTCTATGTGTGGAAGAATCCATACATGTTATGTTTGATGAATCAAATATATATTCTTCTAAAAAATATGATGTGATGTAGGAATCACAAAAGAAAGAGGCAGTGAGCAGCATAAGGCTCCACCACTTAATATTCATGCCAAAGAAGAGGAATTAGAAGAACAACAAGCTAAAGAAAACAAACAAATGACTGAAGAGCTCACCAATCAAGACTTACCAAAAGATTGAAAGTACAAAATTATCCATCTAAAGGAGTAAATCATTGGCGATCACTAGTTGCGAAGTCAAAATTAGATGGTATTTTTGTTGATAATTTTACTTTACTATCAAGCATTAAACCTAATTACATTGATGTGGCTTTATATGATGATTTTTTTATTTTGGCCGTGCAAGAATAATTGAATCAATTTGACAGAAATCAAGTTTGGAAGCTTGTTCCTAGACTACTTGAACATCCTATGATTGGTACCAAGTAGGTTTTCAGAAACAAACTTGATAAGCATGGTGTTGTTATTAGAAACAAAGCCAAATTAGTTGCCTAAGGATTTAATAAAGAAGAGGGCATTGATTATGATGAAATTTTTGCTCTTGGTGCTCAGTTAGAATCAATAAGAATGCTACTTACTTTTGCATCATTCAAAGATTTTATGCTATGTCAAATGGACGTCAAAAGTGTCTTTTTAAATAGATTTATTAAATAAGAAGTATGTGTAGAGCAACCTCTTGATTTAATTCATGAACATTTGCCAAATCATGTCTTTAAACTCTCCAAGACTCTTTATGGTTTAAACCAAGCTCCACGAGCATAGTATGAAGGACTTAGTGGTTTTCTTCTTGCAAAAGGTTTTTCAAGTAGCTTAATTGATACAACATTATTTATCAAATTTGAAAATTCTGAAGATATCTTAATTGTTCAAATATATGTTGACGATATTATTTTTGGAGCTACTAATGATCCTTTATGCAAGAAATTTTCCAAGACAATACAACAAGTCTTAGTGTTATACTCTAGAGGCAATCACATATATTCTGTATATTGTGCATTATTAGATAAAATAGGGCATTCTTTATCCTTCAGTTTGTTTCTTTATGATTTCGTGCAAAATAACTATTAGATAAAGTCTCCAAGTGTAACACTGTGTTAAGCAAATCATAATAGAGATCATGATGTAAGGTTTCTACTACATTGGATAGTGTTCATATTTAAATTATCTGTAGTCACAGTATTAATGAGATAGGATATCATTAATGCGTTAAAACTGGCACGTGTTAGACTTCCTGATTTGATCTAGCGGTGGTTCTCACATCTGTGAGTATTGTAATACTCAATGTTAACACGTGGATACTTGTTACTTGAATTAGTATATTAGATAACCTGACTATGCGATAATTACATGGATAAATATTTAGTGTCAATGATAAAATCTCATTATAACAAATATGCAAGTATCTTTAGACTTGAGATTTCTAATGTACTTAATTTGCTAAGTGTTGGACTTTGATTCCAATCTCCGGAGCCCTAACAAGACTGCCTATGGGATGGATATTAGATACAACATGAGGCAAATGAAAGTAGTTGAGAGGATTAATAAAGAATTCACCACTTCTAATAGTATGAGCGAATATCTCACGGCCACTTATAGGAATCAATACTCAATAAGTCCTTGGCCATGGTGATTGTATATTAGAAATAGTTCCAATAGATACATATAGTGAGTAGTGGATTTTGGGAACAAGTACTAAATTATTAGGGCCAAAATTAATTTATTATTCTCGAAGGAGTTGGCACTAATTCCGTACTCTAAATCGAATGACATATTATATGATAAAAGGAGTTTATTGCACTGTTATTCGCTATTAAAAGGTTCATGTCAAGCCAATTGACTTTCTGGACTTTTTGGTGGTCATGATGTGTTAGTAGATACCGCTCATGATCTGCTTAATATGAATTTATTAATTCGAGAATTAATAAATCAATCCTTATTAGAATTAATAAGTTAATTCTAAAATTATTAAGGATTATTAATCCTAAAGAAATTTAGATTAATTCATATTTTGATACTAATAGTTCGAAAAACCTAATAGGTCACACACAATAGAAAATTAGTTCTCATGTTGTTATTTGATAACATTACTAGGTTGACTATGAAAAAAAGAAGTTATTGTAGTCAAATTATAATTAGTTATAATTTGTGGGCTATATTCTAATTAACTAAAGTTATAATGATAATTGGTAATAAAGAATTCATATGCAATATGGATTCGGTTTAGCAAAATTAAAATGGACAAAAATAAATATGTACGTCATATAAATCAACAGAGACGTACATATAAACCGAATCCATATAAATCAACAGAGACGTTTTTTTGGAAAAAAAAAAAATCCCGACATGTTATTGAGCACGATTCTTGTGTGGATTTCTATTAGAGAAATCTCTAACGTTGAGACTTAGTGACTTGGACGGAAGAAATGAGAAGACATTCTCAGAGATTTTTGGATCACGCCACAAACATAAAAGAAAACTCTTGTTTTATAGAGGTCTCACGTAAAGTATTTTCTTCATTGTTTCAATTCCTTTTATACATAAATGAGATTCTCAGTGGGGAATTTTTGGTTTTATTCCATTGCACAACTGTATTTGCATGACAAGAATTCCTAACAACAAGAGTTTGAGATGAGCATGATGAGTAAACTTAATTTCTTCCTCGGATTACAAATCAAGCAAACCAAAGATGGGATCTTCCTAAATTAGGCTAAGTATGTCAAGGAACTGCTCAAAAGGTTTGGAATGAATGAAGCAAAAGAAATTAGTACACCTATGAGCACATCATTAAAGCTTGATAAAGATGAAAAACGTAAAAAAAGTGGATGTATCAAAATATAGAGGTATGATTGGTAGTCTTCTTTATCTCACTGCCAGTTGACTTGACATTATGTTCTCAGTATGTCTTTGTGTAAGATTTCAATCATGTCCAAAAGAATCTCATTTATGTGCTGTAAAAAGTATACTTAGGTACTTGGTTGGAACATATAATTATAGTCTATGGTATCTATGAAATAATTTATTTGATCTTCTCGGATACACGGATGCCGAATATGCCGGCTGCAAAGTTGAGAGAAAAAGCAATAGTAGACACTATTAGTTTCTTGGACACTTACTTGTCTCTTGGTACAGCAAGAAGCAATCTTGCGTCTCTCTCTCAACAATCGAAGTAGAGTATATAGTAGCAAGAAGTTGTTGTGCACAAATTTTAGGGATGAAAATTACTTTGCTTGATTTTGGTCTAAATTCTAATTGTGTACCTATCTTATACGATAATACTAGTGCTATCAATCTGACCAAGAATCCTTTTCAGCATTCTAGAACTGAGCATCATTTTTATTAGAGATCTTGTGCTTAAGGGTGATATTTGTGTGGAATATATTCCAACTGATGAACAACTTGCAGCTATATTCACTAAACCTCTAGCCAAAGATAGATTTAATCATCTACGAAGAGTTTTGAGAATTACCAGCTTATGTAACTAACATTTTTATCAAAGATTGTTTGTTTATTCTTACAGAACTTCTGAAGATATACACTTTCGAATGGTGATTTTGGATGTAGCATCTTGGAAACATGAATCCAAAACCCTTTCAATGAAGTATCTCTCACAGCTCTTTTTGTATAGACATATTGGACCCAGTCTAAATTGAAAATAGCAATGGCCCAAAATAGCATAAAATTCACATTTTCATCTACTGATTAGATGAAAAAACATTTGAGTCTAGAATTCTCTTTTTGAATTTCAAAATATCCGTGCTTTTCAAAGTAGCTAATCCTATCTCTGATGAAATATCTTTTTAGGGTACTTGATTGTACCTATCCACTCAAGTACCTAGGAAATCACAGAAAAAGGTTCATCAAAAAGATATTTCTCTCTGTTCTTGAAATTTGAAACCACCATCAATCTTTCTACCTCTCTCTTTCTCTACAAATCTTCACATTCCCTACTGAAACGGAAAACCCACATCTTCTTCTCGCAATTGCCATGGCTAAACTTCACAAATCAGACAAGAGAATCGAACTATAGATAAAGAAGAACACGAAAAGAAGAGCAGTGATGAAAACAAAATCAGTTGCTACCACCCAACCCGCCACCAAACAAAAAGGGAAAAAGATTATTTCTGAGGAACCTGCTTCTCAGATAAACTCATTACAATAGTTTCCTATACAAGAAAGCTCTGAGACACAAGTGCCATGATTCCTTCACTCAAAATGTGAATCTAAGTTCAATAATTAGTTGTCTAGAAGTAGAACTGATATTACTGGATATCGTGTTAACTTTGAGGCCTTTTTTAATTTTGCTAATATTTAAATATATTTGAATCAATTGGATGGGGGCTTTACTATTTGTAAATGAGAAACTGTGTACTACATTAGATTTGGAATTTTATTCAAACCTAAGAAAAGGAAGACTGGAGGAAACATGGGGTGGATTTATGGTTTAGTGGTACATATCAACGGCTAGGTATGTAAGTTTAAGTTTGATCATCGAATGTTGAACTGAATATTTGGAGTCAGAGATAGTGGAATTCAATTTTTTGAAATGAATAACTTTCCAGAAGAGTCTAATCTGTTTGACCTAGGGTTTTTATAGGCTAATTTCACTGGAGACAAGAGTTTCAAAAACTCAAATGATCGCAACTCGAAATGGCTAAATGGATTTGGGACAATTTTGCACCACATGATGTCAACCCTAGTGATACCTAGCTTTAGGCACAAAACATCGGTGGGTACCATGCAAATGAAACTGATGTTGTCCCTATCAGAAGGGAGGCAGATTAGTTTTAGATTTCTGGCTATGAAGCTAATGCTTCAATCAATGAATACCTAGAACAAGGCCCTACCATATGGCAATCTTCTAACCAAGGTCTTTAAACATTTCAATGTAAATCTCAGTACAATTGCACCTGGACACTCCAAGATCAATGTTCACAGCACGGACTCATTTGAGAAAGTGGGCTTTGTACTAATGGAAAATCAATGGATTCTGCTGAGAGATGTTTTAGAAGAAGAAAGGGAAAAGATGATTAAGATCAAAGCTGAAGGAAAGAAGGTTGCACCTGCTGCCTCTACTGGAACAAAACACAAAGCTGAAATAGCAGAAGAATCCTCAAGTAAAGGCAAGCAAAAATCTGAAGAGAGTGGATTGACACAAAGAATTCTGAATGCTTTGAATATCTTGTCTAAAAAATTTGATGGGTTCAGAACCGAAATCAAAACTGAATTGCAACTTTTGAACACTCAATTAAGTAATATGGAAGGGAAGCAGTCTACAGAAGAGAAGGATACTAGAGATGTCTCAAAAGATCAAGCCACTTCACTACAGCAAGAGGCTGAGCTTGTAAACGATTATGAGAAAACTACTATTGATGAGATTCCAACTCCACCCGCTACAGTACCAATAGCTAAAAGAATTCCATCCCAGCCTGCTAAAGAGATGCCTACTATACCCTCTGCTGACCCAGCTACCTTTACAAAAGATAAGCCAATTCCACTTGGTAGCTCATCAGGACGTAAAGTGAAACATGTTGTCGTTAAAAGGAAGTCTAACAGAATTGCTGGACAACATATAAAGAATAGTGCTAGAATTAAGCCTGAGACCATCAACATTCCATGATTGGCATACGACAACTACTGCCTGATGACCTCTTCTACAAAATTTTATTCTGCAAATGCCGATATTATTGCTACTTTTACTACAGCATCTTGTTGTTACTGATATTTCTTATTGCCAATATTCCTTATTACTGATATTACTATTACC
Organism: Voacanga thouarsii; assembly: GCA_026120185.1. NCBI lineage: Eukaryota > Viridiplantae > Streptophyta > Magnoliopsida > Gentianales > Apocynaceae > Voacanga > Voacanga thouarsii. The sequence continues at coordinate 65,361 of JANUWF010000821.1, read as the reverse complement.
CCTATTTGATTCCTTATTATTTCTTTGCTACTTAATATATTTTAATTGATGCTAAAAATGGGAGAAATAAATATGGAGTATGATAGATTGTGACTATATATTTGATTAGGAGCTGAATTTTCTATCAAGCTGCATTTACTGTAGTATTATGCTAACTTTGGATTATGAGGATTGTGACTGACTGAATTTGGATTGTGAATTATAGATTGTGACTGTGTTCGGATGATGGATATTTGAGTGGATGATTATGAAAATTATGTTGTTGAGTCGATGCTTATGGAAATTGTGTTTTTTCTCTTTGGTTGCACAGTCAGAACTCTGTGTTGAAATGCTTTATGAAAACTTTGTGAAAATTAGGTTCGGTTGATTCTTGGAAAACCGTTGATCTATCTTTTTAGCAGTTTTTCTTTTTACCCCATACAAACACAGTGGGAGTTTTGGACTCTCAATTTCTTAATCCAAAACACCATTACAAATTTTTTTTTTTTAAGAAGTTATCTTCTGCATTATTTTAACCCATTTTCAATGCACTTTTTGGAAGTTCGTAGTCTTGAAATCCAAGTTTAGTTTCTAACGCACTCCTTTGCTAGCATCTTTCTATCTACCGATCACAAATGCACATACATAGGGGGAGTATTGTTGTTTATGATTTATCTTCTACACCTCTTCATATACATAATTATATATTTTTTTAGACCATTATTTGGCTATTTTCTTGTGAAATAGTCCTCTTTATGAAAAGAAAGAGGATAACGAAGTTGGTTGGGCTATAGTCTCATTGAGCCTTGTTTATGAGACTATGTTTAAATTTTCTTATCTTAAACTCATAAGCACTCTTCGAGTCCTATAATGAGAAAACATATTTAAGTTAAATACATTCTTACGTCTCTCGGTCTAACATGTGCATACAGTCTATATCATTTTTTTCTTATCACAATCCCATCAAGTTTGTCATCACTAAAAAATGGGAAAATTGTTAGCCTTAAGGGCATTCTCCTGTGTTTTGATTTATGACAAACATTGATGTGGACTAACATGTGCAATCTATATATGATAGGAATTTTGGATATGACATGTTTGACTTCAGTTCTTCAAAGGCGCAAATAGGACTGCTAAGTAACTCTTAAGCAAATGAATCTAGGAATGGTTGATCAAGTGCAAATGCAACTTGAGAGATTGCATATCATGAAGGCCTTGGGAAGAATTATAGACTAGGAATTGTGATTAAGGTATTATTTAAAAATTTCTATGTCTCTTTACCTTATATTGAATTTGATTTACCTTGAAGCACCTACAAATGATTTCAAAAAGAGGGTATTTCCAAATTTGTATTTTATAAAACTCTTGGTCGAATTGTTTTGGATAGACCTTTGAATCCAAAACACCCATCCAACGATCTGTAGAATTTTTAAAAATATACCGCTTTGCATAAAGTGTCATTTTGGACTTACCATTTGGATGCACATCTTTCTATTCTGTGAATCCCAAACCTTAAAAATCCTAACGAAAGCAACTAGCCGTTACTTGCCATTGGGAATCTGTTTTACCTTCTATAAAAGCTTCAAAAACTTAATTTTCAAGCGGATTTTTCTACTAACTCATTCAGAAACATTCTTACACTTTAGAATACAAAAATCTCTCTTTTCATTTATACTTCAAAGTAAGATTAAATTGTTCCAAAGCTAAAAAGATATTTGTGCTTAGTAGTTTATATTTGCTCAATCTTTGAGCTATTTCTGTATTCTATCTTTAATCAACTTTGTATCAAGGTTGAGAAAGTAAAACCCAGTTGGGCTGAGCCTTGATTGTTGAGTTTAAAGAGGTTGGGTGTAATACCAAGTGTGGTGATCCTCTTGTGTAAGATTGGTGTTGCCTACCACCATTGATTTGGAAAAATGTTTTAAGTAAGTTTTGCTAAAATCCTTAAGTGTGTAATTAAGGTAATGAATGTAGATCATTTGGGGATCAAATCACTACAAATCTTTGGGTCTATTCTTGTGCATTTTGTCTGAACTTTATCACTCCATTTTTGCTGGTCATCAGATCTTGAATACTCTATCCTTTTCATAGTAATTGTTGATCTATTTAAGACTTTTGTGTTCTACAGTAAGTCTGTCCTTGATATCTCAACTATCCATTTTTAGTATAGACTATCTTCTCACCATTTAGTGTTTACTCAAAAGATCCCTTATTGTACTCTTAAAACTGCAAAGTAAATCTGCCTTTTTTTTTTAACACACATTTTGTTCGGCATTTTTCAAAAAACATCAACAAATTTTTTTTTAATTTTGTATTTGTTTGCCATAAACCTTATTCACCCCCCCTCCCCTATGGTTTATCATACCTCTACAACCACTCCATTGTTTTGAGTTTTTTAAATCATTCATGATTTTTGGTATGGAATCTAAAGCCTTTTCTATAAAAGACAATAAATCATCTAATGATATTGTTTAGGCCTTTAGGAATGGATATTATCGCTTAAGAATCATAGATCTTGGTCATCATTGCCATCTAATATTTCATATTCAAATTATGTAAGAATAATTTAACAATTATAGTTACAAATTAACATTAAATGCATTAATTTTCAAAAGTTATTCACTTGGTTTAAAAGCCATTCTGGAAATTTCTCTAATAGCTAGTTTTGTTCAATGTGTTGGTTAGATCGATTCGGTTGATATGCTCTTCTTTACACAACCAAAAATTCACTGAAAAAACTTTAAAATATTATTAAGCAAATATCCAAAATAAAAGTTCATTGTGTTTTACTTGACTAACCTATGATAAGGTAATATATGATTATAGTGAAGCAACACATAATGATGGACTTGTGTTAAGGTAATTTCATCAAGAACAATGTTATCTACTTTTAGGTCACATTTTAGGGGTGTATGGGGACAAATCTAAGGTCAGTACATTAGCACATCCACAAACTGATGGTCAATCACAAAGGGTTACACAGATATTGGAGGATATACTTAGGGTATATGTATTGGATTTTGGAGATAAATAGATTGATAGTATACCCTACACAAAGTTGGCCTATAAAAACAGCTATCAATCCTTGATAGGAATGGCCCCCTATAAGGCATTATATGGAAGAAAGTGTTAAGTACTATTGTATTGGGGATGGCGGAAGATGAACAAATCAATAAGGGTAGAGAAGTATGTATTCAAGAGATGGTAGACAAATTGAAATTGACTAAAAAAGATTGATGGTGGCATAGAGCAGGCAGAAGAATTATGTAGACAGCTGAAGAATTCTTGAAGTTTACTCCTAGTAGAAGAATTTTGAAGCACCTAAAAGAAGGAAAATTAAGCCCGAGATATTTGGGACCGTTTCATGTAATTGAGAGAATTGGTCCCGTGGCTTATTGACTAGATTTGCGGGATGGTTTGACAAGCATACATAATATGTTCCATGTATCTTAGATTAAAAAGCACCACCCAATCCTAGATCACGTACTTAACAATGAACCACTTCAGCTGCATCCCAAATTGAGCTATGTGGAAAAGACGATTAAGATATTGGAACAAAATATTTAGATACTCTAGAATAAATAGATACCACTGATGAATGTGTTATCGAAACATCACGGGACATAAAATGCTACACGAGAGGTATAGGAGTAGATGAAGTAGAAATACCCGAATCTACTTTAAAGGTATGATGTCGTCAATTTCGGGACAAAATTCCTTTAAAAGAAAGAGACTATAATACCCTGCCTAATACTACTCTTAGATATAGGAGAGAGCATGCATTGCATGGTATATAACATGGGTATAAGAGTTTTTTATGCATTTATATATGTGATTTTCTTGGAATCTTTTTGACTTTGTTGACTAGTTAGACTATTTGAGGAAATGTTGATACTATATGCTATAACTATGTGATAGACTGGTATTTGTAACAATAGAAGTCAGGGTGGTGAGGTAATGTTGTGATGGAGGTAGTATGACTTGTTGAGAAGCTAGAAATGAAGACAAGAATTGTTATAGTGAAGTAGTTAGAGCTTAGTGATTGTTTCATAACAGCTTAAGTTCAAATCCTATCTCCAACAAAATTGTTTGTTACTTCTACTTGCTTTCTCCTCTTGGACCGGTTACCACCTTCTAAACTACCCCCTAATGTATTTAAATTCCTAAAACAAAGGGACCATGTCTTAAGAGGATTTATACTAAAATTTGAATTTCCTATTTTTATGCTACTCTTGTCTTTAATAATCATTACAAAAAAAAAGACCATTTACGGTGGTCCTAGAATCACCATAAATACCCAAAAAATCATCGTATAAACCTTATATGATGGTTTTTGGGCCATCCTAAATATTAGCATCGTTTATATTAAATGATGGCCCAAAAATAGTCATTTACACAGAAATGGTTGTATATAATGATGCCATTGTTGTCACTATTTAAGGCAGTCCTAGGACCGCCGTATTTGTTAAAAAATATATAGTGGCCATAGGGCTACTATATATATATACTACAAGAAAATTGGACTTTTAGCTAAAAAAATGTTTTGTCACTAAAATTTTGTTGCCAAAAATATAATTTAAATTAACAAATTAAATTTGAAAATATAATAAAAATAAAAAAAGTAAACCTTATATAATGGTTTTTGTGCCGTCCTAAATATTAGCATCATTTATATTAAATGATGGCCCAAAAATAGTCGTTTACACAGAAATGGTCGTATATGATGATGCCATTGTTGTCACTATTTAAGGCAGTCCTAAGACCGCCATATTTGTTAAAACATACACAGTGCCCATAAGGCTACTATATATATACTACAAGAAAATTGGACTTTTAGCTAAAAAATGTTTTGTCACTAAAATTTTGTCCCCAAAAATATAATTTAATTTAACAAATTAAATTTGAAAATATAATAAAATAAAAAAGTAATAAATTTTTGGAAAAGTCCATGTAAACCCGCTGCATTTGATCATAATTTATTTGTTGGCACGGTCCATGCGAACCAACTGCACCTGATCATAACTCCATTTAAATTACAATTGAGTGCCGCTCGATTCAAACATGTGACCTCGCGCATACAAGCCTTATGCCTCAACCGTTGGGATTTCAGTTTGGTTTAATCCTTTATTTATTTTTTTAAACTATTCTCAATACTTGTTTTTGTATTTTAAAAACATTAATATTATAAAAATATAATAAATACAATAAATTTTAATTGAAAATATATGTAATAAATTATTTTGTACATGTATAAAATTTAAAAAATTGATATACTGTAAATTATATTATTATTTTTAACAAAAAATTATATACATATAGATCGATTAAAAAAAATATACATATATATTTCAATATGCATGTGTTTGTGTATCATACACATATATAACTAAAATTCAATATAATTAAAATTCAATTTTATACATGTGTTTGTGTACATGTATAAAATTCAATATGCATGTATACAAAAAACATACATACATACATACATACATACATACATACATACATACATACATACATACATACATACATACATACATACATACATACATACATACATACATACATACATACATACATACATACATACATACATACATACATACATACATACATACATACATACATACACACACACACACATATACTTACATACAAACACACACTATATTTACGCACCAAATACACATATAAAGATATACATAAATGCAAATATATATATATATATATATATATATATATGTAAATAAAAATATCAAATATATATATAAAGATATAATTATATACATACACGTGTATACATATATGTAAATACCACGTACATTCAAATATATATGTATATACTTATATATATATATATATATATATATATGATAATATACCTCATATATACATATATATTAATATTGCACATTAATATTAATACCTATTTTAATGTATTAATTTACATACACATATGTATAATATAAACATATATTAATGTACTATTTTAATATATATAAATAAATATAAATATATATATATATATAACATACATGTATGTATATACATGCATTAATAAATATACATACATATACATATATAAATATTAACATAATTTCTTAATATATTAATAAATATATATATATATATATAAATAGTTATATTCATTAATATGCATATATATACAATTAAGATATACTATTTTATTATGCATATATATTAATATATGTGTGTATATATATATATATGTATATATATATGTATATATACACACACACACAAACATATATATATAAATACATATAGATAGATATACATATATGCAAATATATATTTTTTTCTATTTATATACAACTCATACAAATATATATCACAAACACACACACACACACACACACACACACACATATATATATATATATATATATATATATGTAGCCTAAAACCTAACACATTAACAATTATAGTGTATCAAATTAACGATCCAATCATAAGATTTGTTCAAATTATTAAAGATATTGTTATAAACAAATTTGAAGATAATCGGATATATTTTGAGACGTAATCTACCATAATATTAAATAAAAAAAAGCCCAAAACATAGCACATTTACAAAAATAAGTGTATCAAATTAACGATCTAATCGCTAGATTTGTTAAAATTGTTCAGAGAAGTGTTATGACCAAATTTCAAGGTAATCAGATATATTTTTTTTGCATAATTTAGTATAATATTAAAAAAAAAAGGCTCAAAACCTAACACTTTTATAAAGATGGGCATATCAAATTAACAATCTAACCATTAGATTTATTAACATTTCTAAGTAAAGTTTTATGACTAAATTTGAAGGTAATCGAATTTATTTTGGCAAGAAATCTAGCGCAATATCTATAAAAATGCCCAAAATCTAATGCATTTACTAAAGATAAGTACATCAAATTAACGATCCAACCGTTAGATTTGTTGAAATTTCTAAGCAAAGTGTTATGACTATAGTTCAAGGTAATTGAATATATTTTGGCAAGTAATCTAATATAATATCTATAAACAAGTATAAATACATACATACTATATATAATTTATTTATTATTCTAGGCAACTCGAATATTTTTACACATAAAATATGTTTTAAAAGCAATAAATATTATTTTTAATATTATGTGTATTATATTTTTTTTTCAAAATGGGAATATAATGTGAAAAGGCTATAGCTAATCCTTCTCTAATTGCTAGGATATAGCTAAAGCCATTAACTTTTTTAAATTTAATGGATTAGCTACTATTTAGCTACGGATATGTATCATAAATAAATCTGTACAAATCAGTAAGGGTTTAGCTACGGTAATTTGGATTTTTAGTTTTGAATTTTTATCGTCACTAAACTCTCGTAGTCAGCTAGAGATTAGCGATGGCAAAATGCCCTAGCTAAATTAAAGACTAAATTTGACACTTAGTCTTTTTCGTTCACCTTTATCTTTTTCCTTTCGACCCCCGACAGGTTTCCTCTCTAATTGCACCCCCTAAATCACCGCAAATATTCCAATCTCTTTCCCCCCTCCCTTATATATTATCGTCTAAGTCCGCATTTCATCTTTAGAATCTCTGGCACCTCACCTCTTCTTTGTTTCCTTAGAAGTCCATGGTCCTCCTCAGCCTTATTCCTACAGAGAATAGCTAGCAGTAGCAACTACCATTGCCTTCTTCATTTCATAAGTCATTTTTTAATGTTGTTTGACTACACTGCTTCAATATTGTTTGATTGTCAATTGTTGAGACTGAGCTATTTCTAATTACACATAATAGTAAGCAATTTCAACATGCCAATATTACACTTAACTATTAAGGATTAGTAGTCATATCCTTCTTATTTTCTTTCTGATTTTCTGTGCATTCATTCATGACATTCAAAATAGAAAATCGTACTTGTAATTATTACTTCTGCAGAAGATTATATCTAGGTTGGCTAAAAATAGTGATCTTCCGGATACTTTTGGTAGTTACAAATTGTTCGACTGGAGTAATGAGACCTCTCTAAGATGGTATTTTTTCTCAAGATGATTCTTTTGTTTGGACTTAATTTATATACATGTCCTTGTTTCCCTTTTACCTCATAGTACATGGAACCTAGAACAATTAGTTTTTGAGAATGTTGTTGCAATCTATTTTGAGAATGTATGTTGTTTAGTATTTGCCCATGATTTTAGGGAGAATTTAGGTTGAAATTATAGTAGAAATTATGCTTTTGAATGCTAGAAAATACGGTGAAAAACTAAGCTTTTGTTCTTGAGTAGAAAACTGCCCAAGCTATCTCCACCTTTTGAGTTGTGCAATTAGCTTTATTCGGTCTCTTTTGGGCAATAGTTTGTTGAAAACTAAGTGTATATATGTTTAAATTTAGTCCATGAAAATTTGGGATCATTTGAAGAAGTGTATGTGGGTATTTTACTTCAAAAACTAAAACCTATGTGGGATCAACTTTGCTCTATTGACTTTCCTTTGTCTTGTGTATGATGCTTTTCTGTTTGAATATATGTAGTTTCACATCTTATTCCACTACAAATATGTGAACACTCTTATTTCTTTCTTGGCATCTTATTCTACTTTTATTTTTATTTGAATCTTTAAACTAAGACTTGTGCTTAAATACATTCAAGTTTTTTATTTCTTGTTGTTCACTTGAGGTGTAGTCTTGGTGAGGTGTACTTCAATTTATTTTTTGGGCTTGAAGTCCCATGAAAATGCTTGATTTGAAGATCAACTGGTTGATCTTAGGACAAATTTTTTTTTTTTTTCGTGGGTGGACAAAGGTATATTTGTGAATTAGTTATATAATTTTGTGTTACATGAATTGTTTAAAGGATTTTGCTTACTTTGGAATATTACAGATGGGTATTTGCTTGGACTATGTTGGAATATTTTTATAAGAGGAATTCTACCTCTAAAAATGCTATAGTTATAACGACAAAATGCTGGAAAATCTCTGTTTTGGTGTAGGGTTGATGGCTTGGATTATGCATTGATGTTTTGAAAATCTCTATTTTGTACAGCTAAGGTCCTTGAAGGGTCTATTTGAATTAGGATGTGTTAGAAGACCTTTGGAATATTAAAGTATACCCTAAACTACTTGAAATTTAATTTGTCAATGCCAGAATTTTGGTTTCTTAATGTGTAAGTGCCTTGAATGGATTTTGTTATTATGATTGATTAGTGTTAGCTAACTACCATATGGACAATAATGAATGATGATGCGTTGAGTTGGATACTTGAAATATTCATGGTGTTTTTGAGGATAAAAGAAAATACTTTTTATGATGGTTTAAAATATAGAAGTATGATATTTACTAACTATTTTCCACAAGGACTTTTGTAGAAATAGTAGTAACTAACTATTTTCCTTTGCTATCATGACCATGCTAAAATCATTGGAGCTTTTGATTTAAGGTTCACTCTTAAGTGAAGTCATCTTATTTATGAAATGAATGGATTCCTTCTTGATTTATTTGATGCAAGAAAACTTCTTCATGTCATGAATAAACTAACAGGGAAATTTGAAATTCTTTTTGTGCCATTTGTGTTTCTTTTTGCGAGGGTTGGAATCGTATGATGGTAAGGCCAAATAGGGGTTGATTCAGTTAACATCTAGAGGCCTTAGGATGCCATTTGTTGCACGAAATCTGATGTTTACGGCTGAATCTCTTTGCTACACGATTTTAGATGATTGCCAGTATTACTTTCAATTAGGTGTTAAGTTAATTTTTAGCTTGTAACTTCAAAGTTTGTAATGAATCTTGCTAAGACAATGTGTAGTAGGATGATATCAGATTATATATATATATATATATATATATATATATAGAGAGAGAGAGAGAGAGAGAGAGAGAGAGAGAGAGAGAGAGAGAGAGAGAGAGAGAATATGTGATCAGAAAACATAGCTAGTGCTTTTTGAAAATTCTATAATCTAGATGTGTTGGAAAACTTAATTTCATATTTATACAACCAAATTTTAGTTTGTTATTGGTGTTGTTTTGCTCATTAATTTTGGGAATAGACTAAGTAACAATGTAGAAGATACAATGTGTTGAATTTCGATCATGCAAACCAATTTATACATAGCGAAAAATTAAAACAAAATCCACACAAATGATCACTCATATATAATTAAATGGATTATGAGAAGGAAGAAAAATTAATTATCTCAAAAATGCAGCTTTAAAACTTTTCCTTTCGCATAAATCCCCTTCAAAAGTCAATCCAATCGAGCCACCAAATTCTAAGACTAGGAATTCTCTAACAATAATCCACACAAGGAATTATACTCAAGTTAGGCACCAAAACCCTATGCTAGTAGGTAATATACGTTGGCTTTGGGATTAATTTGGAAAGAAGAAAGGGAAAACAATATTCCATAAAAGAAAACAAAAAAACAGAAGGTGTAAGGATTTTCACAAAATCAACAACTTCTGTTTTCACAAAGTATATACATATACATACCTTTTATTTTTCCCACCACCTCTGAATTTCCTAAACCTTTTAGGAAACAATTAAGGGTTGAACCTTTTTCACGTACAAAAATATTGTTTCCTAAATTCCTTTTGGAAAACATTAGTAATTTAATGGGCTTAGGATTTTTCTAGAATTGCAAATAGGCCCATGAATTATAACAAGTTTATAATTCACCTACAGGAATTTAATAATCACAATTCAACTCCAACTCATCATAAAACTTTATAATTAGCCCATAATAGTTATTTCTTCTCAAAAATTGTCCCTATAATTTTATCAAATAATGTCGTAAGTACCAATTCATTTATTGTGTGTGACTTATTAGGTCTTCTAGTCAATTGGTAGCTAATATGAATTAATTCTATCAAAATAGAATTAATAATCCTTTTAATATTAATTCTAATTAGGATTAAATTTATTAATTCTCTAATTAATAAATTCATATTTAGCAGATCATGAGCAGTATCTAGCAATACATCATGACCACCCAAAAGTCCAGAAAATCAAGTGACTTGACACAAACCTTTCAATAGCGAAATGTCAGTGCAATAAACTCCTTTCATCATACAATAACTCATTTGGTTTAGAGTATGAAATTAGTGTCAACTTCCACTAGAATATTAATTAATTCTAGCCCAAATATTTTAGTACTTATTCCCAAAATCTATTACTTATCATGTGTATCAATTGGAAATATTTCCAACATATAGTCACCTTAGCCAAGGACTTTTTGAGTAATGATTCCTACAAGTGGCCGTGAGATATTCGCTCCTACTATTAGGAGTGGTGAATCCTTTATTGATCCTCTCAACTACTTCTGTTTACTTCATGTTGTACCCAATGTCCATCTCATAGGCGGTCTTTTAAAGACTCTAGAGATTGGAATCAAAGTATGACACTTAGCATACAAAGTACCTTGAAATTCTCAAATCTAAGGATACTTGCACATTTGCTATAATGATATTCTATTACTAGCACTAAATAGTTATAAATGTGATTACCTCATAATTAAGTCATCTAATATACTGTTCAAATAACAAGCATTCACGTGATAACTTTGAGTATCAAAATACTCACGGATGTACGAACCACCGCTTGATCAAATCAAGAAGTATAATGCGTGATAGTCTTAGCACATTAATGATGTCTCATATTATTAATACTATGACTAGGGATAACTTAAGCACTAATAGTGGCTAAATTTACCTATATTTTTCTAATTATTTGAGGCTATTTTGTCATACCTTTGATATAATAACTAGTCATATTCCTTCATATTTTATATTTTTCCTTTGGAAAGGTGTTTTGAAGTTTTTATGCATAAATTGAGGAATTTGGAGCTTCAGTGTTTGATTCTAGTGTTGACCTAGTGTTGAGTGGTCTTCCTAAATTGGTTGATGGTCAATTTAGGGAAAACAAAGCAAGAAAAGAGGAATTGAGGAGAAAACCAGATTGGGCCCGACGCCAGGCCTGTTGTAGTGACACCCCGCCAGGTCCACTCTACCTAGAGGTGATTTGTGCGCGAATTTGGTATATTCCCACGGATTTTGGTATTTTTCGAATTGTACTGTGCCAAGACTTCTCAAATCATGAATTTTGGTATCAAAAGAGCTTATTTAAACAAGAAAAACACAAGAGAATGGTGTGACTTCAAGGATCAAATAAAAAATCACTCTTTTAAGGAGGAATTTATCAAATTAACGAGTGTTGTTCAAGGGAGTCTTCAAGGGAGAAGAAGAAAGTTTATCTATGAGTTCTTTCTTTTACCTTTGTTTTATTTTTCTAGAATAATGATGTAATTAATATTTTCATTGTAATTTGATATTACTTTGGAATTCATGATTTATTGAGTTCATTTGGTCTTTTGATCAATTGATTATTTGTCTTGGGATTTGATTACTTTTTTTTACTGCAAAATTGATTAATTGATTCTTATTTTTAACTTTCTTAAAAAAGGGAAGGGTTTTAAATTAATTAATTTCATATCTTTATCTCTTAACTTGCATGAAAAAAGAGGTTAATTGTCAAGAACTTGAGTAATCAAAGGTGAGTTGCCGATTGCTAAAATATGGATTCGTTGACTAATTACATGTTCTAAATTATCTAGAATATAGGAATTTATATAGGGATTGATTCTAATGCATCTTTTGAGAAAGACTGGTGAGATAGAATATATCTATTAAGTTACTTAGAAAATAGGGAATCATGGATTACAAACGAAGTGGTTCTAATTTATTACTTCATTATGCCAAGATAATAATTGATTGTGATAATTGCTAAGTAGTTCATGGTCATGTTTTCAAGAATATTTATCTAATTACATATGCTTTCATCCTTGAGTTGTATATATGTTCTTAATCTGTATTTTTTCTTTTTATTTTATTGGCTAAACAATAAAGAGTTTAGTAAACTAAGATAGGAGCCTAAGTTCTCATGAATTCAATACTTGCATACTATATGATGGGTATACTTGCTCGTATGCATGTTTAGTGGTTAGCATTTTAATTAAAACTTGATTGATTTTGGACTTTGTCGGAAATATTTTCTACACTAAAAAACACGCATCAAGTTTTTGGCATCATTGCCTGCGATGGCCACTATCGCAAACACTCGGATCTTGTTAATTTAGCCTTTGTTGTATTTGTAAATACCACTAACTTTTGTGTTTAGATAATTTGTGAATATTTCTCATTCGTGTGTTTTTCTTTGTTTTTCTATTATTATTATTATTATTATTATTATTATTATTTTAGTTTTGTTTTTCTTTGAGCGTGAGATTGACATCATCATGGACAATTACTTTTAGGCACAAGATCAAAGGAGCCACAATGATGATAGATTGGCAAATTTGCAAGCTCAGATTGACGTTTTTTGTAAGACGTCACTTGAAGCCTCAATGAATTTCTTTTGTCGCCAATACAAATTTATCTGTTAAGTGGCATGTAGAAGCATCCCAACGTATGAGCTCTAACAGAACACAACAAGAAAAGTTGGTTGATGACATCTACAATAGGAAATTGGAAATTGCAAATAAACATAATACTTCTCGATTCATAGAGCCTACTAATACCTTTGATGATGTGTCAAGCTTACTATAACACCTCACTACTTAAGCATAACAAGGCCGGGGATGTCGCTCCATCCAAAGGACAAGGGGTCTTTATAAATAGGACATACAAATGAAAATAAAACAATACTTTAAAATTAAAAGTTATTGACAACCCAAAAATTCAAGAATAAATCCAAAATAAATTGTTCACTATCATCTCTCAAAGCAACATATAAAATAAACAACAAGAGTCTTCAAGCAGGCAACATTCTAGCTACTCATCCCCACAACAGGATCGACCTGAAATATGGCATAAAAGGTGATGGGATAAAAATATCAGTAAGTTCATGTGTGCTTTGAGTGTTTAGGAAAACAGTTCATGTATGCGAGTTGTAAAATTTCATAAAAGAAAATGTTGACAAGCGACAAATAAGGTTAAAATAAAGAGTGGTGTTTTCCTCTTTTCAAACCATACAAGTGCACAATATATACAACCACTCAAATGGGTGGCCGTGGTTTACCACACATTAGGCCCCATGTCCATATAATGGTCAGAATGTCACACTTTGTGTAGACTGACAAAGGTAGGTGTACGACCTACCGGGTAAGATACTCCTCTTTCTCTACACCCAAACATACCGGTTGTCCACTCTGGAAACACACAATCCATATGACTGAAACTTGCTAGCTCGGACCGACATGACAAAGTAGTACTATCGCTTCTCCAAGTTGAGTTCATCTTCTGCAGGTAGCCTTCTGCTAAAAGACTCACTCTTACTCTTCAAAACTAGTACTACTAGCCTACCCTTATTGAGTACTCAACGTTGATTGTCCCACTTGAGAGAAAAATGATAAAACATCCCTTTATTTGGAAATAACAATTAAAGGTTTCTAAAGTTCGTGTCAAAGTTGGTTTTAGAAAGAGTTTGGTGTTTAAGTAAAATTGCTTGTTGATTTTCAAATAATTTGCTTAACTGCTCAATTACCTTTATAAAATGAGTGTCCATACATTTCGCATTTAGTTTGTCATAGTAACCTTTTGTCATCAAATAAGTTTTATGTAGGAGTTTATCTGATCCTTTGCTTGAGCTAAATCAAAGATCTTCCAAAGCTGACCTAACCCCGCCTGGGGTAAACCCAAGCCATAATTAAACTCAAGCCAAATTTGCTTCCATAAATAATCCTAATTCAACTTATTACGATCATGACACTAATGTCCTAAGCTTTAAGGTTAAATAATAAAGGGTTTTACATAATAAGTCTAGCTCGATAATAAAATTACTAGGGATAATAAGTTATAGGCTTAAATATAAATCTTCGTTATTAATAAATAAACTAGGGTTTATTTGATGAAAGGTCCTAAGTCATAGATGATATTATTAAAAATAATAAATTATTACTAATCTCTTAATTAATAATTAATAGATAGAAAATAATTACTAAACAAAGTTAATAGTAAATTTTATTAAATTTTGATAAAAATGGAATAAATAATTTTTTAATAGTGTTTATGAATATATGACCTACAAGATTAATATTTTACCTATTATGATTACTTATATAAAAGGACTTATTTATTATCATTATTATATATAATATTTATATATATATATATATTAATTTTAATAGAAGATATCATTTATTTGGCTAAAATCTCACTATTTCATTTTATAATCCAATTTCAAAGCTTCCTAGGGTTTTCGAAATTATTGGAGGAAAATATAGTATTAAAATTTTTTTATTAACGTACTAAAGTTGGTCAATTAAGATGGCTTAGGATCAACAAGGTCATGATGATAATTCTCATATTGCTACCAATAATCATGAACATAAAATCCAACAACAATCAACAAACCAATCCATTCATGAATAACGACTTAAACTTAAACCTACTATCACAAGGCTAAATCTCTACCAAGCATAATCATAAACATGGCTTCAATAAGAATACAAGAACATAAAGCCCTATTCACCAAAGGTGACATAATATCTATCATGCTTAATCATCCATACTTACTCACGACATGAAGAGCATGCAGCAAACTACAAAATATTATAAAACTCAAACATGACAAAACATCCTCATGCTGCAATCTCAACTCCTTCATACAACCACATACTCCATCACCAATCATATTCTATCCATTTCTAACAACATCTAAGAGACATGATTTTAGAATTGAGAAGAGGATTAAAGGGAAATACTTAGTTGATGGCAATCTTGTCTAAGATCCAAAGAGATCCACACGCGTAGGAGGCTTGATTTGTCCATGCAAGAAGAAGAAGAATAGCCATGGTTGAAACAACCATTTCAGAGAGAGCGAGAGAGAGAGAGAGAGAGAGAGAGAGCATATTAGTATATCATGCTTAAAGATTGAAGGAATAAGATGATCAAAATCATTCTTGGTTACCTTGAGAGAGTTCTTGAATCTTCAAGAAATATTCTGGTTTTTTATCCGTTAGAAGAATTTTGTTTTCAATGTTTGATGTTATAAAATACAGAAATGGACTCTAGAGGGTGAGCAGATGTGGTCTGGAGTTTTTGGAAGGGATTGGAGGTATTTAGGGTGGTCTTAGGCTTGGAGAATGGTGGTGTGTGTTCTTGGTGTTCTTGGAGAAATGGAGAGAATGGAGAGAGCTAGACGAAAATTGCTGAAATGTGTTGGCCAAAATGGTTAGAGGAATTCTTGTGATTGAATTTTCATATTAGGGGGAAGAGGGAAATCTGATCATTTGAATTTCAAAATGAGTAATTCATGGAGTGAATTAATGTATAAGATATGGTAGAGTGGTTTGATTGATGGAGGTTCTTGGGAGTTGCTATGGCCGACTAGATTTTGCTGGGGTTTTGCTGAGATGAATGTGGTTTGAAGGAGCTATAGGGTGGGAAAATTTTTGGTTATTTGAAGCTTAATCTAAGGAGTTTTCATGAAGTAATTTGCTAGAATTTTGAGTTTTAATTGGAAGCTTGATTCTAGTGATTGAAGGAGTGACTATAGAGCTCATCGTGCAGGTTAGTGGGGAGGGTGATGAAGTTCAGTTCATGGCTGACTAAGGTTATTTCCACAGAAAGTTGAAGTGATTTTCGGACAAAGCTTGAAGAGGGAGCAAGGCTAGAATTTCTAGTTGGTCATTCGAATGGTTTGCTGGAATTTTTGTGCAGTTTTTTCTGCAATATTCCAGCCAATTTGCAATGATTTTGAAGAGGTATTTGAGGGTCCTTTAAGGCTAGTTTCCAGCCTTCTTTACGGTGGAAAGACAGAGTTAAATTACTTATTTGAAAGGTAGAAGAAACAGCTTGGTTTTTAGCCTGCCATGCTGCGAAACTGTCTAGGAATTTTTCTTGGTTTGCATAGCTTTTGTGCAGTCCAAATTTTAGCAAAGGATTTCAGTCTTCAAGCTGAACAAATTGGCTATTTTTCTAGTAGCATTTGAGTGAGAAAAATGGCTAAAGTTTTCGAAAGATGAACTGACCAAGAAGCTGGAAAATTTCCAGCTTGCTGCCATGAAGAAGATGAACACTTATGGAGTGGAGTTTAAAGGTTTAACCATGGAGATTAATTCTCTTGAGAACCTTCCTTAACTCCTTCTCCATTTTCAGTGAAAATTCTATCCTCTAAGGGCCATTTTCAAAATTCCAAGATCAATAACCTTGCTGAATTTTCTGGAATTAAAACATGGATTTGGATAATTGAACAAGCTTAATTGGTGAAGAATTTAAGATGAGTTAAGGAACAAAAGGGCAAGAATGCCTTAAGATTTTTTGTAGGACATAAGAATAGGATTAAGACATTCCCTTCATGTCTCCCCTAGGACAACACTCCTACTTCTTCTTATTGTTTGCAAGGGCAGAAAATATCCACCTTACATAAAATAAAATTTAATTGATGGGTTTTGAACTCAAGACCTTAGAGATTAATTCTAAGGCTCTAACCACTAAACCACAACAATTCTTGTTCCTATTTTCTCTTCTAAATATTCTTCCTATTTAATCCTCAAGCTATCTCCCTATTTTCACTTCAAGTAAAATTACCATTTTACCCTTCCTACTTAATAAGCACAACTAAGATTTCTAAACTATAAATTATAATCCTAAAGCACATATAATTATTCAAAAATATATTTATGCATGCAAGAAAATATGATATGCATTCCGACCCCCCTTACTCTAGGGTTGGTTTTAGATATGGTTTCACACTTACCGTGCCTCAAGAAGTTGGATCATTCAATGCTACATCATATGAAATCCTTGGAGGATGTTGAAAAATTTTACCCTTCACCCTATCCAATGGGAGGTAACTTTATTTTTGTAGACCATGCATTGAAAAGTAAGGATTTCTTAGTCCCATCTTTGAAAACTCAAATACTAAGTTTGAAGTGAAATTTTAATTGTGAAAAATCTTTTGAAGGGTAAATTGGTGATTTCAAAGTTGATGCATTCGTTAGATACCTTGTGCACTCATATGTTAAGAAAGATAATTGTGTGTTTAAAGGAATGTTAGAGAATGAGGTTTATGTATTTTGCTTTGTTGAGAAAATTTATTTTTATGAACCTTCCATTTTTCAAAACCCTCTCTTATTTCTACTTTCATCATGCCAACCTTTTTCAATGAGCATTAATTTCTTTTACAAAGGTTTGATGAGGAAGCATGATGAGTGGAAAGAGTTTGTATCTTTATTTTTTGGCGTTATTAGGTGTTATTTCCCCTAAATAAGAAAAATATTTTCCATCTTAACTGTAGGGGAGTGAGTCGTGTCTTTATTTGCTTTGCTAGGATTTTTATTAGAATTTTTCTTTAGTTTGTTTTCTTTAATTTAGGTGTACTTTTATTTGTTATTATTTTTCTTCTTCAACTTTTAATTGGGTTTTCTTTTATAGGTTTGAATAAAGTCTTCTTGAACAAGCTCTTCTATTCTTCTCCAAGTTTTAACATTTATTGGAGCATTATTGCACTTGGGAGCATTGCTTAACTTTCTACCTCATTTATCATTTTTTATCCCTTTGGAGACGCTTGATTGTGTTAATTTTTTGCCAATGAGGATATTATCCAGTTTAAGTGTGGGGGAGTACTTTGGCTATATTCTTTGTCTATGTTTTTATTAATCATCTTGGTGTTTTCTTAGTATTGAGCTACTTTGGAAAAATTTTGAAACAATTTTGTTGAAAATAAATTTGGACAAATTCCTTGAAAATTTTGAAAAAAAATTGAAAATTTTTAAGTTTGGAAATTTTGGAGCTAAATTGAGATTATTTGTCTATAATGAATTTGTGATTTTCTTTTTAACTTTCGGTATTGATTTGTCACTCATCATGGTTTGAATTTTATTAAAAATTTAACTTGTGTATTAAATTAGATTTTGCTAAGTCTTGAGAATTTAAGTTAACATTGGTTATATTTGGTATTTGAGTTTTGTTTTATTTTTTGAGTTTAAATGTGGATGATATGATGAAATATGGGAAGAGTTGTTAATTAATTCTTGTATTATAGATTTAAAGTTTGTTTGACTTTGAGTTGTGAATAAGGAATATGAAAAATAAAAATAAAAAAGAGTGAAAAGATAAAAAAGTGCAAGTTGAAAAAATTTGCTTTCATCTTTTGAAAAGAAAAGAAAAGAAAAGGCCTTTTTGGTTGAAAAATGGATTAATATGGAGAGAAGTAGCAAGTATTGTTCAGTACACTCTCCTGAAACTATCATGGAGGCAAAAAGGCAAAAAGGCAAGAGAAAAGAAAATTGTTGAGAAATGATAATGACAATAAGGGGGCTAATGCGGTACATGAAGAGAAATCCATCCACTTGAGGTTATCAATTCTCTAAGTCATAGAAAAAAGGAGTGGAGTGTTTCCTCATTTCACTCACTTGAGTTGTGTAAATTTGAGTTTATAACACTTGAATTGGTTAAATGGCTTGACTTGTATGATTTATGTAATCTATATTTTTCCTTGAGGAGTAGGATAATTTTCTTGTATTGGATATAAACTTATTTAACTTAACTTTAATGGTCTTGGGATTGTTTGATTTATTACATGAGTTGACAAGATTTTGAAAGGATTGAGTGAATGACAAGTTTATGTTTGAGGTTGGAAGAAGATTATTCCTTTATTATGGATGAACTTGCTAAGGATAAATTGAAGAATTGTTTTATCTTAAGCATTTGCTTAGTGTTTAAATTCTTGTTTGCTTGAGGACAAGCAAAGGTTCAAGTGTGGGGGATTGATAGGGACTAAATTTACCTATATTTTCTTAATTATTTGAGGCTATTTTGTGATACATTTGATATAATAACTAGTCATATTCCTTCCTATTTTATATTTTGTCTTTGGAAAGGTGCTTTGATGTTTTGAAGTAGAAATTGAGGAATTTGGAGCTTAATTGTGTGATTCCAATGTTGACCTGGCACCAAGTGGTCTTCCTGAGCCGATCGAGGGTCAATTCTGGGAAAATAGAGCAAGAACAAAGGAAATTGAGGAGAAAACCAGATTGGACCCGGCACCAGGCCTATTGCAGTGAACCCCAGCCTGCTCCACTCTGCTTAGAGGCAGTTTATATGCAAATTTGGTATCTTCCAAAGGATTTTCATATTTTTCGAATTCTACTAGATCAAGACTTCTCAAGCCACGAATTTTGGTATCAAGGAAGCTTATTTTAACGAGAACAATACAAGAGGATGGTGTGAATTTAAGGATCAAATCAGAAAATCATTCATTGAATAAGGAATTCATCAAAGTAAGGAGAGTTCTTCAAGAGAGTCTTTAAGGAGAAGAAGGAAACTTGTCTTTGAGTTCTTTCATTTGCCTTTGTTTTCTTTTTCTAGAATAATGATGTAATAAATGTTTTCATTGTAATTTGACACTATTTTGAGATTCATGATTTATTGTGTTAATTTGGTCTTTTGATCAATTGATTATTTGTCATGGGATTTGATTACTTATTTTTACTAAAAATTGATTAATTGATTCTTATTGTTAATTTTCTTGAAAAATGAGTTGATAAGGGTTTCAAATTAATTAATTTCATATTTTTTATTTCTTAACTTACTTGTAAAAGGGGTTAATTGTCAAGAACTTAGGTAATCAAAAGTTAGTTGATGATTGCCAGAATATGAATTTTTTTACTAATTTTATGTTCTAAATTACCTAGAATATAGGGATTTATATGGGGATTGATTTTAATGCATCTTTTTAGTAAGGATAGTGAGATATAATGTATCCATTAAGTTACTATTAGAAGATAGGGAATCATGGATTGCTAATGAAGTAGTTCTAATTTATTCTTTCATGATTCCAAGATAATAATTGATTGTGATCATTGCCAAGTAGTTCATGGTCATATTTTCAAGAATATTTGTCTAATTACATTTTCATTCATCCTTGAATTGTATATATTTTCTTTATCTGTATTTTTCCATTTTATTCTCTTACTATTTTATTGGCTAAATAATAAAGATTTTAGTAAAGTAAGGTGGGAGCTAAGTTCTCGTGGATTTGATACTTGATATTCCCTATACTATATGATGGGTATACTTGCTCGTATGTATGGTTTTAGTGGTTAGCATTTTAATTAAAGCTTGATTGATTGTAGACTTTATTGGTAAAATTTTCTACACTAAAAAATATGCATCAAGTTTTTGGCACCGTTGTCGGGGATGGGCACTATCAAAAACACTCGAATCTTGTTGATTTAGCTGTTGTTATATTTGTAAATACCACTAACCTTTATGTTTAGGTAATTTGTAAATATTTCTCATTTGTGTGTTTTTCTGTGTTTTTCTATTATTTGTGTTTGTTTTTATTTTTATTTTTCGTTGAGTGCGAGATTGGTATCATCATGGACAATTACTTTTGGTTACAAGATCAAAGGAGCTATAATGATGATAGATTAGCAAATTTGCAAGCTCGGATTGACGATTTTTATGAGACGTCACTTGAAGCCTCAAGGCATTTCTTTTGTCGGCAATACAAATTTATTTGTTAAGTGATATGTAGAAGCATCCCAACATATGAGCTCTAACAGAACACAACTAGCAAAATTAGTTGATGAGATCTGCAAGGGAATTGGAAATTGCAGAGAAACATAGTGCTTCTCGATTCATGGAGCCTACTGATGCCCTTGATGATGTGTCAAGTTTACCATGCCTCAATGAATTGGATCATTCAATACTTCAACATAAGAAGTCCTTAGAGGATGTTGACAACTTTTACCCTTCACCCCATCCAAAATGAGGTAATTTAGTTTTTGTAGTCCATACATTGAAAAGTAATGATTTCTTGATCCTATCTTTGAAAACTCAAATACTAATTTTAAGGTGGAATATTAATTGTGAAAATTCTTTTGAAGGATTAATTGGTGATTTCAAAGTTGATGCATTCGTTAGATAACATGTGCACTCATATGTTAAAAAAGATAATTGTGTGTCTAAAAGAATGTTAGAGAATGAGGATTATGTGTTTTGCTTTGTTGAGAAAAATTGTTTTCATGAACTTTCCATTTATCAAAACCCTCTCTTATTTCTCTTTCATCATGCTTGCCTTTTTCAATGAGCATTCATTTCTTTTACAAAGGTTTGATGAGGAAGCATGATGAGTGGAAAGAGTTTGTATCTTTATTTTATGTTTGGTGTTGTTAAGTGTTATTTCCTCCAAATAAGGAAAATATTTTCCATCGTCAGTGTGGGAGAGTGTGTAACACCCCACCTTTTTACTTTCGATTGGCTAATATTTGTAATAGGATGACAATTTGTATTGATGTCCAGAATAAAAGTTGATCGGTGTAATGAGATGAATACTTTAGTGAAATAAAATTTTGTTAAGACCTGGATATAATTATTGAATTTGTTCTACCCTACCCTAAATTTTAAGAAGGCTATTATTATTAACAAAATAAGAATTTTAAGGTACTCTGAAAAGAGAAATTGATTAGTGCGATGAAAAGCACATTTTGGTGTGAATTATACTACCCGGGGTATCGGGAGCATTTTCATTATTTTGACCACGCCCACAACTTTGATCACAAATTTGACCAAGTAGAGAAGGAATTGAAGAATTTAACTATTGCCAATGGATTTAGTGGAAGTTTTTGGAGTTGAATGGTGAAATAAAATATTTTTCCGTTACGGAGCCGATTTTGGTTATTTTTGTAGAAAATAGGAAAATGCGGTTGAAAATGGGATGTGTGGCTTCTTGTGATTGGTGGCTAAGGACAAGTGTCAAATAATAAGAGGATGCATGAAATATTCATTCATGCAAGACTTCTTAAATAATATTTACAAAATAATTAAGAAAAATGTGAAAAAATGAGATCATGACACGTGTAAAGTAGCCACCATTCATTTAACTGAGCAAAATCCTATTGGTCATAATTTTGACCAAGAATGGAGGTGGACTTAGAGAGGAAACCGGCAGCATAAGAAGAAGAGAAGAGGAACAAAAAGAGAGGAAATAAGGAAGAAAAAGTTGAGATAATCAAGGACAAATTGGAAAAAGAGAGAAACTATTATTCTTGAAGAAGTTGGAGATTCTTGGAGTAAATTCAAGCTAGAAAACCTCATATACAAGGTAAAATCCTATGCTTCAAGAATTAAAGTTGAAGATTTCATTACGGTGATCATTTTGATATGAATTATAACATGAAAACGTGATATTTGTGATGATTAAAATGATTATTGTGTTACTATATGAGACTTTGTGTGTGCAAGTGTGTGTACCGGTTGGATGAAGGATTCATAGGCTATATTTTGTATGGTGAATAAGGGTATTTGAATGGTTATTTAAAGGGGGTTCATGATTGAGAAGAAAGATGGTATAGTTGGAATAAAAATGGGGATTAAATGTTAAAGAAAATACATTATGATTATTTTTGAATGTTGATGTTAATTAGATGTTATTTGCATAAGAACTTAGTGGCATTTTTAAAACCTAAAAACCAGAATAATTAAGGTTGTTTGAGGGAAATTAAGTGGAATAAGGATTATATAGGTGTTATGAATCAAGAAGCACAAATAGGTGAAGTTGTTTTGTGAAAATGGATTAAAATCTAGAAAACTATTGGGATTATTTTTGCCTAGTAGTGAGTCACAGGGATCAGATATCTGAAATGAGCTAATGCAAAATTAAATTTAAGAGTCTTACAGTCATTTTGGTATATCATAGAGCCAAATCGGAGTTGCGAGTTGAAAGTTATGTTCAAAACAAAATCATGTGTCAAAGAAGCAAAATTTCAGAATTTTGCTTAGAATGTGGATAAACTTAAGGATGATTAAATGTGTGATCTTGGATGAAATATTTGGGAAATATAAAGTGAAGCCCTTGTTTGTGACGGGAGAAAGGATGTGGAGAAAGTAAAACGAAAGAATCGAACAAACGACAAGAATAGAAATTAAACGTTTTCGTTAACCGTCGACCCCCGTTGGCTAACCGTCAGCTAAATGTCGGTTGGATATCGGCTACCTGTTGGGCACGTCAGCTAAACATTAGCTATTTTTTTGGCTGAACACGAATTGACCTAAAAAATGATGTTTAGTGTAGGTTTAGAGGTAAACGGCCAACGGAACGTCGAAAACGTTAGAGACGGTCACTAAACAGCTGTGAACGGAAAGAGTTATTTAGGACACACGGTGAGGCCCTTGGATTTCTAAAACCATCTCGAAAGCTAATGTGCTTTCTTTTTCCATGAAATGCTACATTTTATTCTATTTTGGAAATCCCTAAATATGTTTAAGGTTTATCTGAGCTAGATTTGTTTTATGCCATTTTAGGATTGTATGAACTTCATAATTGGCTTGGAAACCTTAATGGATTATTAAAGTATGAATTTTGTAAATTTGGTCCTTTTTGAATTAATTACTTGGGATTTTTGAAAATTGGTAATTTTTGGAATTAGGTATTCATAAATTGACTAGAATGCCCTTATTGGAACATCGAATGGAAATGTGTTCGAAAACTTTGAACTTAATCCCCTTTTGGGATTAGAATTCTAGATTTCTTGAAATGAGTTCCTTTTCGAATCGAATATTTGGAAAATGATCCAAATGTCCTTATTGGAATGTTTTATGAAACTTTTGGAATCGAGTGTTCGATAAATGATCAAAATACCCTTATTGGAACTTTTGTAAATACTTTTCAAATCGAGTAAAGGTAAAATGAAAACAAATACCCTTGGAAAGTCTTTTGGAAATCGGATATGGGTAAAATGACCCGAATACCCTTGGAAATAACTTTTGTAATCGAGTATGAGAAAAATGACCTGAATACTCCTGGAAACTTGTTTTGATGATTGAGAAGAACTCTTTGCCCTTTTTTGACATGGTTTTGAAAAATGAAATTGACTTTTGGAAAATGACATTTTGATGCTTGAAATTGTTCTATTATCTTGATGCGCCTATGGAATGAATTGAATGGCCATGCAGAGTCTATGTGAATGATGATTTGACTTACGAGTCAGCGGGATCAAGTTCTGAAAAATGTGATTTTGCCCCAAAAATGTTTTGATTTGAAAATCTTGCGGGATCAGATAACCCGCTGACCTGATCAGTCAAGCGGGGTTGGTATTGTTAACGTTGAGTACTCAGCAAGGATTTTGATCTTTGTACTAGCCTACGTTAGAGTTAGATGGCCCTAGCAACCTGGCCTAGTTCTAGGAATTGTCTTGCTCCAAACAGGGTGACAGAACATTAAGATGAATTATCTTGGCTAGCCATTTAACACCTGGTAATTGCCGCGTTTGTGGGTGCTTCTTGATTTTGAATCATTCGCTGGATGTCGGGCAGGGACACTAGGCGCATTTGACTCATTGCCGCCTCGATGGTGATTGACATTAGGATTGAGACCCCTGGCTTATAGCGGCAAGAGTATACTACAGTACACTAGGTATGCTACGATATACCTGAGTAGAAGTACGTTGTGGTGTACTTATTTTGGCAATGCACGGTTGAGTACGGGATGCTGCAATCTCAGTGTAATAATACCGAAGGCAAGGACTGGGGACTTACATACAAGCCAACCTTCTGTTGGAGAAGTGCCTGTGATTTGAAAACTGGGACAATGATTTGAAGTCTGAAATAAAGTTTTTCCAAAATGATTAAGTTCTGAATAAACTTTTCTTTAGAAAGTTTTGGAATTGTTTTTAGTGAACAAATGATATGCTATTCCACAAAACTTTTATGTACCCTATTCTTCATAAAGTACTAGCATACACCGGACTCACTAGGTGATTCGTCACTCACACATGTCTTTTATCTTACTTTTTGTAGGATCCATAGCTGAGTAGACTTATGGATAGAAGAACAATACCACAGTGTCAACGGTTTAGGTCTGGATAGCTTCTCTTTTGATCATTTACTATATTTTGTTATAGATAGAGATAGCATGTATGAGATTCTCTAATATTTGTATATGTGTGACCATCAGTATGTGATTTTGTTGAGTTTGGACCTTATATATGTATCTACTCTATTGTTTCCATTACAAAGACCTCTTGTCCAGGAAACTGGACAGGGCGACACCCGATGTTGATATGTTTTAGCTGTTGTCTTTAGTAGAGGTGTTACAATTGGTATCATAGCCTAGTTTTATAGAACTATGGTATTATCATAGAATTGATTGAATTCTTTTATTGTGTAGGTATGATGTATAGGAGCGATAAAGGCAAGTGCCTAATGGACAAGCGCAATGATAAAGGTAAGAAAGAAATGGATAGGAGCGATAAAGGCAAGTGCCCAATGGACAAGCGCAATGATGAAGGTAAGAAAGAAATAGGTGAAAGCTCGGGTGTGAAGAAACCGGAAAAGATCAGGAAGATCTTCCGAGTGGGTGTGCCGAGATATTTTTTTGTGACAGGACTTAGACTTGGCCGCCGTCATGCACCCCATCTCTCCGGGAGTTGGTTTGACCCAGCGGTACTCGTCATAACTCCGTTTGCAAGAGACCTTAGTGTGGATGGGACATCTACTCCCAATGGGACATCATCATCAGATGAGGAGGAGAGTGGTAATTCTAATGAGATTGATGATGGTGGTGAGCTGCGCTGTCAAGATGGTGATGATGAAGAGGATAGTATCCTCGATGGTGCAGTATTATTTGAGGATGATAAGGAGGTGTTTGGTGGGGATGTACCCGAGGTACTTGACGAAGAGATATTGGATTTAGAGGTTGTTAATGCAGGAGCGGACTAGGAGATACCTAAGATAGAGGCACCTATAGCTGAGAAGCCTAAGGAG
Source organism: Voacanga thouarsii (assembly GCA_026120185.1). Lineage (NCBI taxonomy): Eukaryota > Viridiplantae > Streptophyta > Magnoliopsida > Gentianales > Apocynaceae > Voacanga > Voacanga thouarsii. The sequence continues at coordinate 38,635 of JANUWF010000821.1, read as the reverse complement.
GATTTAGAGATGGGCCCAGAGCTATAGGCTTAGCTACAGCTAGATGCAGAAGTAGATGAGGAGGTTGATGCAGAAAAGACTTACACAATTTTGACTGCCTCAGGACCTCTCGTATCGAATAACAATGATGACGAGTAGGAGGATGAGATGTAGATACATAATGCCTCCTAAAAAGACCCCCGAACGATTATCACAGGTTATTCGAAACAACCCAAAGCTAATAGTGGAGGAACCACAGGCAGAAGGTCCCCACCTTACAACTTTGGACCATCCCATGTTTCAGACTTTTCAAAAAATGGTTGATACGATCCAACAGTTGACTAAGACTGCTACTAGAATAAATGAGAATACTAGGGTGAATGAGGGTATGAATAAGGAAAGTTAGCAAAGTGAAATCGAATCGGTTCGAGCCCTTGAGCGCTTTTTGAAATTTCACCCTTCGTAATTTCAAGGGTAGCCTGATTCAGAACAGGAGGCAGAAAATTAGATTTGACAGATGCAAAAGATTTTTGCAACCCTAAATTATCCAGAGCAAAGGAAGATATAGCTTGTGACATTCCAGTTGAAAGGACCTGCCCAAGATTAGTGGGCAAAGGAGACGAATCAATGAGAATAGGAGCGAACAAATTTTAAGGACAGTTTTAAGGAGTTTATTCCCATTTGGATGGTAGAAAGAAATGAGGGTGAATTTCAAGTTGTTCGATAAGGAGGTTGTACGGGGGAAATATGTTGTTGAATTCACTAGACTATCAAAATATTATGCATTTTTAGTCCATTTAGAAGCAGATAGGGTTAGATATTTTGTGAAGGGCTTACGACCAAAGCTAAAAAGAATATTAGTTAGTATGGCTCCCACCAGTTATAACGTTGCAATAGAGATGGCCTCTAGAATGGAAATGGCTGATATTAAGAAGGGAGGTGAGATGAACCGAGGTGGATTTCGAAGCATGAATCAGAAGAGATTTGGAGAGTCTCGATGGCAAAAGAAAGGAAAGATGCAAAAGAGGGGAGGCCCGACTAGCCCAATTGGAGGACCGCCCTCTTTTAAATGCTTCAATTGCAGAGATTTAGGCCACAAGAGTTTTCAATGCCCTCACTCACGGAGGATAGGAGGATGGAATGGACCTAGAAGCAATAGCTAAGGATAGAGGTCAGGATTTAGAAGAGGAAACCCAAGGCAAGCTTCTACCTCCAGAACTGGACCTCCTAAACTGCAAGTAAATGCTTATGTAATGGCATTAGAGAGGACGGACAATTAGGCTACAATGGTAGAAAGTACGCTCCTTATTTTTTATCATATTGCTAAAGTATTGGTAGATCTCGATTCCACACATTCTTTTATTACCAATTCATTTCTTAATTCTATGAGGATAAAAGGGGAAGAAATTTCATATGAAATGATTGTCAGTACTCTATTGGGAAAGCAAATGTATAGTGAGAAAATACATAGGGATTATAAAACTTTGGTAGGAGATGAATTATTAGAAGGAGATGTAATATGTTCGCCTATAGAGGATTATGATTCTATCTTAGGCATGGATTGACTGTCGCAGCATCATGCTCAAGTTGACTGTAGACACAAGGCAGTACGTTTCTATCGGCCTGGGAAACCTATATTGGAATTTGTAGGTGAGACTAGAAGGAAAAGTAATACTTTTATATTAGGGCTTAAAGCCCAGAAGATGACTAGGAAAAGGTGCATAGGATACTTGGCTTATGTAATTAACAAGCCAGGAAAGGTTAAGAAGCCTGAAGATGTGCCTGTTGTAAATGAATATTTAGATGTTTTCCAACGGAATTGAAGGAGTTACCACAAAAAAGAGAAGTAGAGTTTTCCATTGACCTAGTACCATCGACAAAACCCATTTCAAGGACCCCTTTATAGAATGGCACCTACAGAATTACAGGAGCTCAAGAAACAACTACATGAATTAATGGAGCAAGGGTTTATTCGACTAAGTACTTTATCGTGGGGAGCACCTATATTGTTTGTCAAGAAGAAAGATGGATCATTGCGAATATGTATAGATTATCGAGGGTTGAATGTAGTAACAGTAATGAATAAATATCTGTTGCCCATGGTTGATGAACTATTTGACCAACTACAAGGAGTTAGATGTTTTTCAAAATTAGACTTGAGGCAAAGATATTACCAAGTCCAGATTCAAGAAGAAGATATACTGAAAACTGCATTTAGCACTCGATATGGGCATTTTGAGTTTGTAGTGATGCCCTTTGGTGTTACTAATACCCCTGCTATTTTTATAGACTTGATGCACCGAACATTCCGATTGTACTTAGATAATTTTGTAGTTATATTCATACATAACATTATGGTGTACTCTAAAGATTTCCAAGAACATGAACAACACATTCAAAAAGTACTGGAAAAGTTAAGGGAGGCCAGTTTGTATGCAAAATTCAATAAGTATGAATTTTAGTTACAGGAAGTAGCATTCTTGGGACATGTGATATTTAAGGACAGAATTACAGTAGATCCTGCAAAAGTCAAGACGGAGACAAACTGGAAATATCCCGAGACTCCAATTGAAATTCGAAGTTTCCTGGGATTAGCAGGGTATTATTGAAGATTTATTGAGGGATTCTCTAAGATTGCATCACCTTTGACTCGACTCACCCAAAAGAAAGTTCTTTATGTGGGGACCGAGAAGTGTGAAAAAAGTTTTCCGGAAATAAAAAAGTGGTTAAGCTATGCTCCTATTTTGGCATTGCCAAAGATAGGTAAACCTTATGAGGTGTACATGGATGCGTCAAATGAAGGATTGGAAGGAGTATTAATGCAAGAAAGAAAGATGATAGCTTATATCTCTAGGAAATTGAAACCCCATAAGCAGAAATATCCTATGCACGATCTAGAGTTAGCAGTTATTGCATTTGCTCCTAAGAAGTGGAGGCATTATTTGTATGTAGCTAAGTTTGAAGTTCTTACCAATTACAAAAATTTGAAGTATATTTTTACTCAGAAAGATTTGAATATGAGACAACATCGGTGGATAGAGTTCCTAGAAAAATTTTGATGCCCAATCAAGTATCATCCTAAGAAGGCGAACACCGTAGCGGATGCCCTTAGTAGGAAAGTGAATTTATCAGCTCTTCGGATGTTACAAATTTCAAAATTGGAAACATTTTCCGTAGATGGAGAAATAAGGCTAAGTAATATTTCCATTCAACCTATCTTTCTACAATAGTTGAAGGAAGAGCAGGATAAAGATGAAGAGTTACAAATGTTGCTACAAAAGGAGGTAAACAAAGGAGAAGATGAGTTTCGAAGGGATATTGATGGAATTATTTATTACCGAGATCGGTATTGTATCCTAAAAAGGTCTACGATAAGGTAATACATTTTAATAGAAGTACATCAAAGTAAATATACTATCCATCTAGGAGTCATAAAGATGTATCACGACTTGAAACAACATTATTGGTGGATTGGTATGAAGAAGGATATCTCAGATTTTGTAGCTCGATGCGTAACTTGTCAGCAAGTGAAAGCCAATCAGCCATAGCCTAGAGGATCATTGTAGTCATTACCAACTCCATCATAGAAATGGGATGAAATTACTATGGACTTCATTATAGGATTGCCTATGGTGGAAGGACAGTGAGATTCTATATGGGTAATAGTGGATCGGCTGACTGTGTCTGCTCATTTCATTCCTATCAATCAACGGAATTCTTTAGAGAAGTTGAGCAAGATCTATATGGAGGAAGTAATCAGACTTCACTGAGTACCCTCTAGCATTGTATCGGATTGAACTCCTACATTTACTTCAAAGTTTTGGACTAAGTTGCAATAGAAATATGGAATAACCTTAAATTTCAATGCAGCAGTGCACCCACAAATGGATGGACAAACTGAACGAGTAAAAAGGATTTTAGAAGATATGTTGAGGGCTTGCGCTCTAGATTTTTGAATTAAATGGATTGATAATTTAGCATATGCAGAATTTGCCTACAACAACATTTATCAATCAACTATCGGAATGGCCCCATTTGAAGCTTTATATGGAAGGAAATGTCAAACCTTATTATATTAGGAAAGTTTAGGATGGAGAATGGGTGAACATGTTGCTTTTGATCTTGAAAAGGTACGACAGGCCATAGAGCTAATCAAAACCAAAATGGAGGCAACATAAAGTAGAAAGAAAAGTTATACTGATTGACGTAGAAGAGATTTGGAATTTGTTGAAGGAGAGTATGTATTCTTGAAGTTGACTCCACAATGACAATTAGGGATTAATGGACAAAGGAAGAAATTGGCGCCTAGGTACATAGGACCATTCTCCATTGTCGAGAAGATTGGGAAAGTAGCTTACCGGTTGAAGTTACCCATAGAGCTTCAAGGAATTCACGATGTATTCCATGTCTCCCAACTTCGGAAATATGTGGCTGACCCTACCCACATCTTAAATGAAGAACCCATTGAGATGACTCCAAGCTTAAAGTATGAGGAAAAGCCTATTAAGATCTTAGAGTACGCTGAAAGAGAACTACGAAATAAGAAAATCCCATTTGTAAAAGTGTTGCGGAACCATCATCCCGTACAAGATGCAACTTGGGAAACGAAGGCTGAGATGTTAAAGACATACCCAGAACTATTCCAAGTGTAAGCCAAATTTCGAGGAGGAAATTTTGTAAGGAGAGGAGAATGTAATACCCCACCTTTTTACTTTCGATTGGCTACTATTTGTATTGATGTCTAGAACAAAAGTTGATCAGTGTAATGAGATGAATATTTTGGTAAAATAAAATTTTGTCGGGACCTAGATGTAATTATTGGATTTGTTCTACCCATACCCTAAACTTTCGAAAGGCTATTATTATTAACAAAATAAGAAATTTAGGGTACTCTGAACAGATAAATTAATCATTATAATGAAACGCATATTTTGGTGTGAATTATGCTATCTAGGGTATCGGGGGTATTTTTGTTATTTTGACCACGCCCGCGACTTTGATCGCAAATTTGACCAAGTAGAGAAGGAATTGAAGAATTTAAGTGTTACCAATAGATTCAGCAAAATTTTTGAAGTTGAATGGTGAAATAAAATATTTTTCCGTTACGGACCCGATTTTAGTTATTTCTGAAGAAAATAGGAAAATGCGGTTGAAAATGGGACGTATGGCTTCTTGTGATTGGTGGCCAAGGACAAGTGTCAAATAATAAGAGGTTCCATGAAATATTCATGCATGCAAGACTTCTTAAATAAGCTATGCAAAATAATTAAGAAAATGTGAAAAAAACGAGATCGCGACACATAGTAGCCACCATTCATTTGATTGAGCAAAATCCTATTGGTCATTATTTTGACCAAGAATGGTGGTGGACTTAGGGGGGAAACTAGCAGAATAAGAAGCAGAGAAGAGAGAGAGAGAGAGAGAGAGAGAGAGAGAGAGAGAGAGAGAGAGAGAGAGAGAGAGAGAGAGAGAGAGAGAAAAAGGAAGAAAAAATTGAGAAAATCAAGGAAAATTTGGAAAAAGAGAGAGAAACTATTGTACTTGAAGAAGTAGGAGATTCTTGGAGTAAATTCAAGCTAGAACACTGCATATATAAGGTAAAATCCTATGCTTCAACAATTAAAGTGGTGGATTTCATTACGGTGATCGTTTTGATCTGAATTATAACATGAAAATGTGATATTTGTGATGATTAAAATGATTATTATGTACTATATGAGACCTTATGTGTGCAAGTTTGTGTATTGGTTGGATGAAGGATTCAAAGGCTGTATTTTGTATGGTAAATAAGGGTATTTGAATGGTGATTTAAAGGGGGTTCATGATTAAGAAGAAAGATGGTAGAGTTAGGATAAAAACAGGGATTAAACATTAAAGAAAATAGATTATGATTGTATTTGAATGTTGATGTTAATTATATGTTATTTGCATAAAAAATTAGTGGCCTTTATAAAACCATAAAATTGGAAGAATTAAGATTATTTTAAGGGAAATGAAGTGGACTAAGGGTTATATAGGTTTTATGAATCAAGAAGCACAAACAGATGAAGTTGTTTTGTGAAAATGGATTAAAATCCAGAAAACTATTGGGGCTATTTTTACCCAGAAATGAGTCACAAGGAATAGAAATCTTAAAACGGCCAATGCATAATTAAGTTTAAGTGTCTTATGGTCATTTTGGTATATCAAAGAGCCAAATCGGAGTTGTGAGTTGAAAGTTATGTCCAAAAGAAAATCATATGTCAAAACAGCAAATTTTCAAAATTTTGCTTAGAATGTGGATAAACTTAAGGATGATTAATTGTATGATCTTGAATGAAATATTTGGGAAATATGAAGTGGAGCCCTTGTTTATGAAGGAATAAAGGATGTGGAAAAAGGAAAACGAAAGAATCGAACAAACAACGGCTAGACATCGGTTATTTTTCGATCGAACACGAATTAACCCAAAAATGATGTTTGGTGTGGGTTTAGCGGACAAACGACAAACGAAACATCGAAAACGATAGATATGGTGACTAAACAGCCATGAATGGGAAGAGTTATTTAGGACACGAAGTGAGTCACTTGGATTTCTAAAACCCTCTCGAAAGCTAATGTGATTTGTTTTTTTCATGAAATGCTACATTTTACTCCATTTTGGAAATTCCTAAATATGTTTAAGGTTTATCTAAGCAAGATTTGTTTTATACCATTTTGGGGTTGAATAAACTTCATAATTGGCTTGGAAACCTTAATGGATGATTAAAGTATGTTTTTTGTTAATTTAGTCCTTTTTGAATTAAATACTTTGGATTTTCGAAAAATGGTAATTTTTAGAATCGGGTGTTCATAAATTGACTGGAATGCTCTTATTGGAACATCTTATGGAAATATGTTTGGAAACTTTAAACTTAATCTTCTTTTGAGAATAGAATTCTAGATTTCTTGAAATGAGTTTCTTTTGGAATCGGGTATTTGAAAAATGAACCAAATGTTCTTATTGGAATGTTTTATGAAACCTTTGGAATCAGGTGTTCGTTAAATAATCAAAATATTCTTATTGGAACTTTTGTAAAGTAAGGGTAAAATGACCTGAAAATCCTCAAAAAGTCTTTTAGAAATCGGATATAGATAAAATGACCCAAATACCATTGGAAATGATTTTTGTGATTGAGTAGTGTATAATGACCCAAATACTCCTGGAAACTTGTTTTGATGATTGAAAAGAACTTTTTGCCCTGTTTTGACATGGCTTTGAAAAATGAGATTGACTTTTGAAAAACGACATTTTGATCCCTAAAATTGTTTTATTGGGCTGATGCGCCTATGGAATGAATTGATTGGCCTTGCAGAACCTATGTGAATGATGATCTAACTTCTAAGTTAGTGGAATCAAGTTTTGGAAAATGTGATTTTGACCTAAAAATGTTTTGATTTGAAAATCCTACGGAATCAGATAACCTCACTGGCCTAATCAGTCAGACAAGGTTGGTATTGTTAACGTTGAGTACTCAACAACGACATTGATCTCTGTATTAGCCTACATTAGAGTTAGACGGCCCTAGCAACTTGGACTAGTTCTAGGGATTGTCTTACTCCAAACGGGATGACAGGACATTGAAATGAGTCGTCCTGGCTAGCCAGCGATGCAAAGTTGAGTACTGGAGGTTGCAGTCACAGTACAATGATACGTGGCGCCAAAGGCAAGGATTACGAGATTTGCATACAGGCTGGGCTTCTATTAGCGAAGTGCCTGTGATTTGAAAATTGGGACAATGATTTGAAGTCTAAAATAAATTTTTTCAAAAATGATTGAGTTCTGAATAAACTTTTCTTTAGAGAGTTTTGGAATTGTTTTTAGTGAACAGATGATATGCTATTCCACAAAAGTTTTATGTACCCTATTCTTCATAAATCACTAGCACACACTCTGAACTCACTGGATGATTCATCACTCATACGTGTCTTTTATCTTACCTTTTGTAGGTTCCAGAGCTGAGCGGACCTACGGATAGAAGGACAATACTATAGAGTCGGCGGTTTAGGTCTGGACAGCTTCCCTTTTGATCATGTACTATATTCTATTATAGATAGAGATGACATGTATGAGATTCTCTTATATCTATAAATGTGTGACCATTAGGGTGGGATTTTGTTGAGTTTGGACCTTATATATGTATTTACTCTGTTGTTTCCGTTATAAAGACCCCTTGTCTAAGGAACTAGACAGGGCGACACCCGACGTTAATATGCTTTCGTCGTTATCTTTAGTTAGGTGTCTAATAGAGTGAGTTGTGTCTTTATTTTCTTTGTTAGGATTTTTATTATAATTTTTCTTTTGTTTGTTTTATTTAATTTAGATGTGCTTTTATTTTGTTATTAATTTTCTTGTGCTTTTATTTGAGTTTTCTTTTGTAGGTTTAAATAAAGTCTTCTTAATCAAGCTCTTCTATTCTTTTCAAAGTTTTAGCATTTATTGGAGTATTATTACACTTGGGAGTATTGCTTAATTTTCTACCTCCTTTATCATTTTTGGTTCCATTGGAGATATTTTATTGTGTTAATTTTTTGCCAATGAAGAGATTGTCTAGTTTAAGTTTGGGAGAGTAGTTTGATTAAATTCTTTGTCCAAGTTTTTATCAATCGTCTTGGTGTTTTCTTGATATTGAGCAACTTTGGAAAACTTTTGAAACAATTTTGTTGAAAATGAATATAAACAAATTCGTTGAAAATTTAGAAAAAAAAAATTGAAAATTTGAAAGTTTGGAAATCTTAGAGCTAAATTGAGCTTATTTGTCTATAATAAAGTTATATATAGGAGAATATCAAGAAAACGTGCCAACCGAGCATCAAATTCGTTCAAGAAAAGCCAAACGTATAGTGATTTTTACTGCTAACAAGGAGAATACTGACTCTAATACTAATAATAAGGATACTAACCCTACGGATCCAAGAAACGAAATGGCTTTGCTACACTATTCACAACAACCAGACTTTCGGCGAGGAATAATTAAAGGTTCTATGCGCTAAATTGAGCTTATTTGTCTATAATAAAGTTATATATATATATATATATATATATATATTAACTTTACGTGTAGATTTGTCATTCATTATGGTTTAATTTTTTTAAAAAAGTTAACTTGTGTATTAAGTTGGATTTTGCTAAATCTTGAGAATTTAAGATAACATTAGTTATATTTGGCATTTGAGTTTTGTTTTATTCTTTGAGTTTGAATATGGATGATATGATGAAATATGGGAAGCATTATTAATTAATTCTTTTATTATAGACTTAAAATTTGATTGACTTTGAATTGTGAATAAGGAATATGAGGAAATAGAAAAAAAAATTGAGTGAAAAGACAAAAAAAAAAAAAAACGTGTCGAAAAAAAAAACATGGAGTTGAAAAAATTTTGCTTTCATCTTTTGAAAAGAAAAGAAAAGAAAAGACCTTTTTGGTTTAAAAAATGGGTTAATATGGAGAGAAGTAGCAAGTATTGTTCAGTGCAACTCTCTTGAGACTATCCTGAAGGCAAAAAGGCAAAAGGGCAAAAGAAAAGAAAATTCTTGAAAAATGATAATGACAATAAGGGGCTAATACGGTATGTAAAAAGAAATACATTCACTTGCAGATATCAATTCTCTAAGTTATAGAAAAAAAGAAGTAGAGAGTTTCCTTGTTTCACGAACTTAAGTTGTGTAAATTGGAGTTTATAATGCTTGAATTGGTTAAATGGCTTCACTTTATATTATCTATGTTTTTGCTTGAGGAGTAGGATAATTTTCTTGTACTAGATATAAGCTTGTTTAACTTAACTTTGATGGCCTTGTGATTGTTTGATTTAATACATAAGTTTACAAGGTTTTGAAAAAGTTAAGTGGATGACAAGTTTGTGTTTGAGGTTGGAAGAAGATAATTTCTTTATTATGGATGAATTTGCTAAGGTTAAATTAAAGAATTATTTTGTCTTAATTATTTGCTTAGTGTTTTAATTCTTGTTTGCTTGAGAACAAGCAAATGTTCGAGTGTGGAGAAATTGATAGGAGCTAAATTTACCTATATTTTTCTAGTTATTTGAGGCTATTTTATGATACATTTAATATAATGACTAGTCATATTCCTTCCTACTTTATATTTTGCTTTTAGAAAGGTATTTTGATGTTTTTATGCAGAAATTAAGTTTGGAGCTTAATTGTGCAATTCCAGTGTTGACCTAGTGCCGGGTGGTCTTCATGAGCTAGTTAAGGGTCAATTCTGGGAAAACAGAGCAAGAACATAGGAATTGAGAAGAAAACCATATTGGACCCGGTGCCAAGCCTGTCGCAGTGACCCCCCGCCAAGCCCATTCTACCCAAAGGCGGCTTGTGCACAATTTTGGTATCTTCAAAAAGATTTTAGTATTTTTCAAATTCTACTGGGTTAAAACTTCTCAAGCCATGAATTTTGGTATCAAAAGAGCTTATTTAAACTAGAAAAATAGAAGAGAATGGTGTGAATTCAAGGATCAAATCAGAAAATCACTTATTGATGGTGGAATTCATCAAATCAAGAAGTGTTGTTCAAGAAAGTCTTTACGGGAGAAGAATGAGGCTTGTCTATGAGTTCTTTCTTTTACCTTTATTTTTTTTCTAGAATAATGATTTAATTAATGTTTTCATTACAATTTGACATTATTTTGGAATTCATAATTTATTGAGTTAATTCGGTCTTTTGATCGATTGATTATTTGTCTTCGGATTTGATTACTTATTTTTACTACAAAATTGCTTAATTGATTCTTATTATTAACTTACTTGAAAAAGGCATTGATAAGGGTTTCATATTAATTAATTTTATATTTGTTATCTCTTAACTTACTTGAAAAAATGAATTAATTGTCAAAAACTTGGGTAATTAAAGGCTAATTGATGATTGCTAGAATATGGATTTGTTGACTAATTTCATGTTCTAAATTACCTAAAATATTAGGATTTATATGAGGATTGATTTTAATGCATCTTTTGAGTAAAACTGGTAAGATAGAATATATCCATTAAGTTACCTAGAAGATAAGAAATCATGAATTGCAAATGAAGTGGTTCTAATTTATTCTTTTATGATGGCAAGATAATAATTGATTACATAATCGCTAAGTAGTTTATGGTCATGTTTTCAAGAATATTTGTCTAATTACATATTTTTTTTCATCATTGAGTTGTGTATGTTTTCTTTATCTATATTTTTTCTTTTTATTCTCTTATTATTTTATTGGCCAAACAATAAAGATTTGTGTAAAGTAAGGTGGGAGCCTAAGTTTTCGTGGATTTGATACTTGCTATTCCATATACTATATGATGGGTATACTTGTCCGTATGTGTGTGTTTAGTGATTAGTATTTTAATTAAATATTGATTGATTGTGAACTTTGTTGGTAATATTTTGTACACTAAAAAACACGCATCAAGCACAAACACAGTTTAGTGTAGTAGGAACCTCATATCATGATCTATATCATGATTTTCTTAACATAGTATTGTACTTGGGACTTTATCGAACAATTTTTATACATAAACATATGAAATAAAGAAACTGAAAGGTAAAGAATGTCTTTTAATGATTTAATGTGCAAAATACATTGTACAAATAATTGTTTCTAGGGCAAAATCATAACAATCTCCCACTAGTACTGGATCCAATCATTCATGTATCTAATACCAAATGACTGAACAAGACCATCATGTTTCTTTTGGGATAATGTCTTTATGAGTGGATCAGCAATGTTTTGATCAATGGGAACTCTCTCTATCTTTACATCTTTTCCATCAACGACTTCTCTAATCAAGTGATAGTGCTTAAGTATATGTTTGGATCATTGATGAGACTGTAGTTCATTTGCTTGTGCAATAGCTCTATTGTTATCGCAATACAAGAGTATTGGATCAACAATACTAGGTACCACTCCTAGTTCTGTAATGAACTTATTGATCTAGACTACCTCCTCAGCTGCTTTAGAAGCTACTATGTACTTAGTTTTAGTGGTTAAGTCGGCAGTTGTATCTTGTTTGAAACTTTTCCAACTAACTGCCCCATCTAGAAAAGTTATCCTGATTAGAATTTGTAATCATCCTTATTAGATTAGAAACTAGCATCAGTATCCCTCTAACATGTAAGTTACCATCTCCATATACCAAGAATATATCCTTAGTTCTTCTCAAGTACTTAAGGATATTCTTGATAGCCACCCAATGACCTTCTCCAAGGTCTAATTAGTATCTTCTCATTAAACTAAAAGTACATGATACATCGTGCCTAATACATATCATAGCATACATGATAGAGCTAATTGTTTAATCGTATGGTATCTTACTCATGTGAGCCCTTTCATGTTGTGTTTTAGAACACATAGATTTTGAAAAGCTTACTCTATAGGTCATGGGTAAGAATCCCATCTTGGATTGATCTATGCTAAACCTCTTTAGCACTTTATCTATGTATGTAAACTATGAAAATCTAAGCAACCTTTTTGATCTATCTCTATAGATCCTTATTCCTAGAATATAAGTTGCATCTCTAATATCTTTCGTTGAGAACTTCTTGGATAACCAAATCTTGACTGATTATAGAATAGAGACATCATTTCCTATTCGCAATATGTTATGTACATATAGAAATAGGAAAATAATTCCACTCCCACTAACCTTGTTGAATACACAAAGTTCATCTATATTTTGTTTGAAATCGAATTCTTTTATTATTTTAGCAAAACAGATGTTCCAACTCATAGAAGCTTACTTTCTTTAGTCCATAAATGGATATTTGTAGCTTGCACACTTTAGTGTAATCCTTGGATATGAAACCCTCAAGTTGTGTCATGTACACTTCCTCAGTCAAACTTCCCATTAAGGAAAGCTTTTTTCCCATCCATTTGCCAAGTTTTATAATCATAATAAGTGGTAAGTGATAGGAGTATCCTAATGTATTTTAACATTACTACTGGTGAAAATGTTTCGTCATAACTAATACCTTATTTTTGATGGTAACCTTTTGCAACCAATCATGCCTTACAAGTAATTAGTTTACCATCCATGTCAGTTTTCTTCTTGAAAACCCATTTGCAACCTATAGGTTTTATCACTTCAAGTGGATCAACCAAAGTCTAAGCTTGGATGTCATACATGGAATCCATTTCTGACTTCATGACTTCAAGCTATTTATCAGATTCTGAACTATTCAAAACTTCTTCGTAAGTGATAGGCTCATCTTCTTCTATGAGTGATATGTCATTGTGGTCAGTAATAAGAAATCCATATCTTTCAAGTGTCATACGTATCCTACTTGACCTACGAAGTTCTTGTGTATTTGATGGTTTATCTCTTTCATCAATAGATTCAGGATCAAATGGTTGATCATTTGTTTGTGGTTCTTGAACTTCACTAAGTTTAATTTTGCTCCCACTATCTCCCTTAAGCACGAATTCCGTTTCTAGGAAAACAACATGCCTTGAAACGAACACTTTGTTTTCAATAGGGAGATAGAAATAATATTCATGAGATTTTCTTAGATATCCAACAAACAAACACTTGTCAGACTTATTCGCTAATTTGTCTGACTTTGTTCTCTTTACATAAGTTGGATATCCCTAAATTCTCACGTGAGTTAATTGTGGTATTTTTTTCATAAAATAGTTCAATTAGGGTAGTGTCAACCATTTTTAATAGAACTCTATTTAAAATATAAACCGCAATTTTCAGTGTATATCTCTAAAAATAATTTTGGTGGATCATCAAAAGTCATCATAGATCGAACCATATCTAATGAGTGAGATGTATATGGTAGAGTCCATTGAGATAATATCTCATTATCTTTAAGATACCTTAGAAACTCTTGGCTTAAGTATTTACCTCTTTGATCAGATCTTAGAGTTTTAATACTCTTATAAAGTTGTTTCTCTACTTCATTTCTAAATTCTTTGAACTTGTCAAATGCTTTAGATTTGTATTTCATTAAATACAATTACCCAAATAAAAAATAATCATCAATAAAGGCAATGAAGTATTACCCCTCTTGCTTGCAACGTTATTGGCGCACATACATCAGCATATATTAGTTCCAATAATTGCTTAGCCCTTTCCTCTTTCTTATGAAAAGAGGTTTTAGTCATTTTTCCTAGTAATCAAGATTCACAAATCTCATATCATTCAAAATCAAATGAGCCTAAGTCACCACACTTATGTAACTTAGAAATGCGATTCTCATTTATATGACCTAAACGATAATGTCATTAGTAAGATGGGTTCGTGTTATCTATTCTTGACCTTTTATTGTTTATATTGAGATTATGACTTTCCAGTTATAGAACATATAAACCATTCATCAAAATTGCAATAGCATGATGGATATCATTTAATGAAAAAAGAACAATTTTCATTCTTAAAATTTAAATGAAATTCTATGAAGTCTAAACAAATAACTGAGATAATGATTTTAAGTAAAATTGGTACATAATAATAGTTTTGTAGTTCTAGAATTAATCTAGAAGGCAGGTATAGATAAGAAGTCCCCACAGCAAGTGCAGAAAGGTTGTTGCACTTACTGTACGAAGGTCCACATCACCTTTCTCCAGGTTCCTACTGCTTTTTAGTCCATACAAATTATTGCACAAATGAGATCCACACCCAATATCCAATACTCATATCTCATTATTAAAGACAATATTGATCTCAGTCATAAATATACCAGGAGTGGAAGTAAAAGTTCTTGCAAGTTTCTCCTTCTGCTTCTTTTCTTTAACAGTCTCCAAGTAGTTTTTTGCAATTGTGCCTCCAATGGCCTATTTTCCCACAAAGGTAACATGAGCCTTTGGTAGCTGTCTCCTTCTTCTTTACACTACCTTTAGGTTTAGTTGGATTCTTCTTTTTCTTTTTAGACATATTTTTCTATTTAGAAGAAGAATCAACCAATAAGATTGCATCATTTTATTTCTTCATAGACTCTACAGTCTTAATTAAGAAGGTTGATCAACTCAGGTATTGTAGTCTCAATCTTATTCATCTAGTAGTTCACCACAAATTGTGAAAAACTAGCTAGCAAAGATTGAAGAATTAAGTCTATACTTAATTCGTGATCCATAGTGAACCCAAGTGATCCAAGCTTCTCAATTAACCCTAGTATCTTAAGTCCATAAGTGGCCACTGAAGTTCATTCTACCATTTTAGAATGGAGTAACTATTTAGAGATCTCATATCTCTCCATCCTTACTTACTTATCAAAAAGCTCTCTTAGATGGAAGATAATAGTATGAATATCTATACACTCATGCTATTTTTCAAGCTCAATGGTCATTAACGCCAGAATGATATAAGATGTTATGCCATTATCCTCTTTATGCTTCTTATGGACTTCATGCTCTTTAACAAGAGCATTATCAGCTAGGGGTGGTGGACTTGGAGCATCTAACAAGTAGAGCAACCTTTTCGATTTGAGGATAATTCTCAAATTTCTATACCAATCCAAAAAGTTTAATTCAATGAGCTTGTTTATTTTCAGGATGCTACGTAAGTTCAAATTTTTGTCATGATGTAAATGACCTAGATGAAAGATAAGAGACATTAATACACATGAAATTCATTTAATCAGATTTTTAATTAAACGCATACTTAACCTACTATTTTCTTCAAATCAATTATCCTCACTATTGACTTAAGAAAGCCCATTGGAAGCTTTTCTAGTGGTCCAGGTATCCAAATTCTTTAAGAATGACCTTGGACATGCCCAACAAACAATTCTTAAGTTTAATGATAGGTATCCAGTACAAATTACATCAAATGTAACTACCAAATCATTAGGTGATTAATATCTTTTAATCTTAAAGCACTTAGTGCTACCCCAACACAGCCTCTAATATTCTTTATGCTTGAGTATGCCCAAATGGGATAAAGATATTAGTTAAATCCAATACATTAATCTGGAATCATATTCCATAGCTTGAACATGCTCGATGTCGAGTAAACTTGAGTATACCCAACAATCTAATCTCGAAAAAGAACTCTCGTTCTTGCTATATTAATGGAAGGCTTTAGGTTTAATATTATTTGAGATATTTCAATTATTTAATTAGTGGTCTCATCATTTGGCATGCAAAATATCAACACTTTGACATAATTTTTATCGACTCAATTACATGGCATGGTTATGGACTTTTATAGATTAATTTTCTTGAGTCAAGTAGAAAATTAATTTCGGTCAAACCTATGTGTTTATGCATGTTTTTTAGAAGAAAGTCTTACCATCTTCTTGCTTCGCATTGATCTCCATCTCCATAAATTCGAAAAATAATTTCTAATCTCATCTAACTTATGTAATCTAATTATATAAATTCCTAATGAAAAAATCTCGAATGACATTCGAGGGGAATTAGATGAGAAGAGAAATTACAAGAGAATTACAGAGAAAGGTCGGACACACAAGTCCTATTTATTCAAAACAAAAGCGATAAAATGCATGACATAATTTAAATTAATCAAATTAATTTGGTTTAAGTCCATAACTAAGCCAACATGCCAATATCATACTTAAAACATATTAAGCAAAAATAAATATACATAAAATATTAAATTCTAAAATTATTATTTAGAAATTTAATTAATTAATCCCAAAATCAAATTTTGGGAAAAATCTTGCGGCCTTTTTTGGAAAGAAAAGATTTCAGTGGGTCTTATATGAATAGATAAGAAAACCGGCGGTCAAAAAGCATGACGATTAAAACGAAAAAAAAAATATTATCTATAAGAAAAGGATCCGGCCGCGGCTATCATAAAGTCGTGCGCGGATTCAATTGTTGTTTCCTTATTTTATTTTATTCGTTGATTGGAAATTGTTTCCAATCAAGCACGCAATTTGCAATTGGAAACAATTCCAATTTCAATCATTACCACCGAATTCGCACAGCAATTGGAAACCGCTGAATTCACGAAGCAATCCAAGGAATTGGAAACAATTTCCAAATCCTTTCTTTTTCCTTCTCCCAATAATTTTTTTTTCGTCTTCATTCTTTCGCTGAACTTTTCAACGAACAAAAGGGAGGGAGGGGGGGGGGGGGGGGGGACAAAAAGTTATTTCCTAAATAATTTTGATTACATAATCAAAACATTTTTTTTCCTCGTAAACAACATTCTCAACACTTCAAAATCTTTTTTTTTAAAACCAATTTCATTAATTAATATGCGAATGAAAAATAATAATACTAAAACTTATTTATCAAAATCAAAATATTTGTGAAACAATTTCACGGATCCAAATTTAATTTTGAAACAATTTCAAAATGTCGAATAATTATGAAACAATTTCATACTACCAAATTTATTTCAAAACAATTTCAAAATAATAATAATAAACCCGTAAAATATAGATGAGATTGCTCTGATACTAATGTTTAATTTCAATCATGCAAATCAATTTACATGCAACTGAAAATTAAAACGAAATCCTGACAAAAGATCACTGATATGTAATTAAATGGATTATGAAAAAGAAGAAAAATTAATTATCTAAAAAATGCAACTTTAAAACTTTTCCTTCCACATGAATCCCCCTCAAAAGTCTATCCAGTCGAGCCACCAAATTCCAATAATAGGAATTCTCTAACAATAATCCACACAAGAAATTGTACTCGAGTTAGGCACCAAAACCCTATGCTAGTAAGTAATATACGGTTGCTTTTGGATTAATTTGGAGAGATGAAACGGAAAACAATTTTCTAGAAAAGAAAACGGAAAAATACAAGGTATAAGGATTTTTACAAAATCAACAACTTCTGTTTTTAGACGGTATATACATATATTACCTTTTATTTTTCCCACCACCTCTGAACTTCCTATACCTTTTAGGAACCAATTAAGGCTTGAACCTTTTTCACGTACAGAAATATTGTTTCCTAAATCCCTTTTGGAAAGAAATAGTAATTTAATGGGCTTGGAATTTTACAAAAATTGCAATTAGATCCCATGAATTATAATAAGTGTATAATTTACCTATAAGGATTTAATAATCGCAATTCAACCCCAACTAATTATAACACTTTATAATTAGTCCATAATAATTATTTCTTCTCATAAATTAATCCTATAATATTATCAAATAATGTCTTGAGTACCAATTCCTTTATTGTATGTGACCCATTAGGTTTTTTAGTCAATTGGTAACTAATACGAATTAATTCTATCATAATAGAATTAATAATCCTTTTAATAATTATAATTGAATTCTAATTAAGATTAAATTTATTAATTTATTAATTAATAAATTCATATTTAGTAGATCATAAGGGGTAGCTAGCAATACATCATGACCACCTAAAAGTCCAGAAAATTAAGTGGCTTAACATGAACCTTTCAATAGTAAAACAATAATGCAATAAACTCATTTCACCATACAAATTTTCATTCGGTTTAGAGTATGGAATTAGTGCCAACTCCCTTCAGAATATTAATTAATTCTAGACCAAATATTTTAGAACTTGTTCTTGAATCCATTACTCATCAAGTGTATCAATTGGAACTATTTCCAACATATAATCGCCTTAACTAAGGACTTCTTTAGTAATGATTCATACACGTGATCATGATATATTCGCTCCTACTATTAGAAGTGGTGAACTCTTCATTGACCCTCTTAACTACTTCTGTTTACTTCACATTGTACCTAATGTCCATCCCATAAGTGGTCTTGTAAGGACTCCAGAGATTGGAATCAAAGTACACAACTTAGCAAACAAAGTACCTTGGAGTTCTCAAATCTAATGATATTTGTACATTTGCTATAATGAGATTCTATCCCTAGCACTAAATAGTTATCTATGTGATTATCTTATAGTTAGGTAATCCAATTTACTTGTTCAAATAACAAGCATCCACGTGTTGATTTTGAGTATCACAATACTCATGGATGTGAGAACCACCGCTTGATCAAATCAAGAAGTATAACACGTGCTAGTCTTAGGACATTAATGATGTCTCATCTCATCAATACTATGGCAAGGGATAATTTAAGTACTAATAGAGTTCAGTGTAGTAGAAACCTCACATCACGATCTCTATCATAATTTCCTTAACACAATATTGTACTTGGGACTTTATCTAACAGTTTTATACATATAAACATATGAAATAAAGAAAATGAAAGTTAAAAAATGCCTTTTATTGATTTAATGTGCAAAATATATTGTACAAATGATTGCTTCTATGGCACAATCCAAAGAATCTTAGAATACCTTTTATTGATTTAATGTTATAGTATACTAGGGAAGATTTCGGAAAAGTTGAATTGGATTTTAGACCGAAAGTTGCCATTCTTGATGTTGTATGTGATATAATTTTCTAGGACATTTTGGCTGAAACTCTTTGTAGAATTCAACCCTTTGTAAGTTTAATTAGGTAACTATGAAATTTGCAGCCAATTGGACGTATTTACATATTTGTTTTGCCATAGAGAATCCAAATTATGTTTGCTAGAATACGGTGGACAACATGACCTCTTCGTGATAAATTACTAAGTTTGATTTATTTGTATACTCTTTGGCCATGAATAAATTATGTGAGTATGAAGGCATGTTTAGAAGTCTTTAGGATTCATTATATGGATGAACTTACTTGCTACTCATAGGTTGTACCATTAAGTTTTAGTGATGATAATATTTAGCGTGCAATGTGAAGTCAAAAAATTTATGTTTATGTTGTTGTCTTGAGTTGTACTACGGTAATAGTTTAGTTTGATTTCTATAATTTCTTGGATAGATGTGGGTAGATTTCAAGAACAAGAACTAACATTTTAGACTTGAGTTATTCGTGTCCCCTAAATAAGGCAAGATCTTGCATTTACAAAAAAAATATTTTAAAAGCTAGAATTGTTTTAGAAAGCATCCAAATTGTTACATATGATATGGGAGCCATGCATTGAATTTCTTAGGTTACTGTATCAATAAATCCATGGGTGTTCCTTTCGTGCATAACTAAGTTGTAAAAATTATGGCTTTCTTTCATAACATCTTCACATAAAATTTCAATATCGCTTCCTTACTATTAAAATCCTTATAAATTGAAATTCAGCTATAATGAAAATACATATTTCATTTTCGTGTACTTCTATCATATGCCCTAGAGGAAGATCAGCACGTGATCTTTTCTCAAGAGCAGTCATGAAGAAAATGTGTTGTGCTTCATCCCTAGTATGTAGTTGGAAAATATGTAGCTGGAAGATATATTGCAACTAAACAGTAAACATAAAGTTCACTACAACTAAGTGGTCTTTATTTATTCTTTTACTTATTGATGTCTCTCAAGTACATTTTTTTGCTTGTACATATATTTACACATATTCCTCAATTTTTAACCATTATTATTGTCTAAAATGTAGTGCTTGACATTACAAGAGAGTGTTTTATCGAGGTGCTTTATCTTTAGCTTTACTCATCAAGTTAAAAGGTACATGAGTTTATATATTTCAACTTAAAATATTATATGGTTTACTTATACAAATGGATTCTTGTGAGTGATGGGTGATCATTCCCCGTAGGTAATGGGTGATTACCCTAAGGTTTTATATTTGAATAATTGTTATGACATTTAAATTTATTTTTTATTTTTGTTAAATTTTGGTTGATTTTGGGGTGGCTTACTACCTAGAAAACATCCAATTTATAGGAAAAACTCTGCCAAAATTTTCATTGGTCAACTTGAACCTCCAGATAAATAGTCATAAGTTAGGCTTGATTTTATTAAACAGCCATTTTCTTAAGTTTTTTGAAATTTTAGCCATCAAAACTTATATCAAACGAGTCCATATCATACTAGAAACATCTTTTGTTCAAGGGGGTTTGATCTTACCTACTTGGGTGAGCAAAACCAACCAAGGCTGCAAGGCTGTTGAAACCCTCTCTCTCTCTCTCTCTCTCTCTCTCTCTCAGGAAGGTGTTCCACCTCTCTATTTTCTTCTGCTTTTTTTTTTTTTTTTTGTATCCTAATCTTATAAATCTGATAAGCATGAAAACTCTTTAAATTCAGAGGTATAATATGGGGTATTTTAGTCCTTTCTCACACCTTAAGTAAGAGTTTAATTGTCCATTCAACTACTATTAGTTTATTAACACTAATAAATGACTAAACTCACTTAATTCCCTTAATCTTCACTTAATTTAATTAATCTCATTTAACATATAAATTACTATTTAACTTAATTAACCTCAATTAACCTTTACTCAAGCATCCTTAAATGTCTTAAGATTGGTGTAACACTAAACATAAGGATTATCTTCCTAATCCACCCTATTTCATACTAACAACTCTTAATTATTATCATGCCTAATTTTCCTACAAAATTCTCCCCCATCTGTATAAAAACTCCCACTTATCAATTTACCAACCAATCTCCTAATCTTTCAACTGAAAGCCAGAAAGATCTTATATGCATGTACGACTTGACCAACCTACTACAAAGAAATAGGACTTAGGGGAGAAAATGTGTAAAGACAAATAGGACTACATAATGGATTGAAGGATTTTGGGAATTCTATGAAGATTGTAATCGTGAGATGTGTTTTTGTTGTTGAGGGAGAATGTTAGGGATATACCCTAAAATAATTTGTACTTATACTATTGTCATTATATATTATGTAATAATATGAGGCATTTCTTTTCATTAATAGTGCATTTAGTTTTGTGGTCATCAAGTACGTGACTTGATAGTAAAACCCTATAACAAATACAATGACTACTCTTTATATCGATTATTATTATTGGAATAATAATACATTAAGATTAATATATTTGTGACTTGATGGATATATTTTACTAGTCATGGATATATGTGATATCAAGTCAAAACATAAATAAATATTAGAGAATAAGGTATTGGACATGACCCACTGTGAGAGTACTTCATGGAATATGCCATAAGCACTTTCTCGCCATAATGATATTAGAAGTCCTTCGATCTGAATTCATCATAGTTTCCTACTTGAAAATTTCTATATTTTGATATTGTCTAAAGTTGTCTCTAACCAGATAATAAGTTAGACCACGGTTGGATATAGAATAAACTAGGGAGAGGAATATGATTGATAGTGAAGGAATTTGTCCCTCTCAATTTTGAAAGAGATGTCCATGAGCCTCTTGATAAATTAGACTATTAAAAAATATGGTCGTGCTCAAATATATCAATTTGAGATATTAAAATAATTTATTTGAACAGTCTACTATGAGATCAAGATATAATTGGTTAAGTCTTAATAAGGATGACATGCTCCATACTTTATGTTTAATCTGGATATCGTATGGCAAAAAGACTAAATATAAAGTTATGGTTTGGTTCAAAGAGATCACTAATCTTCATTTAACCTGAATAGTTATAATGTTTTGCTAGAATTCGCTTATAACTTGTGGGCCATTTAAATGTGATTTGGGTATACTACTGGTATTAAATGAACCTATAGGGTTACATATTAAGTTGAACACGTTATATTATTTTTTTTACTAACCAGGTTCAATATATTTGAAAATATGTCTAGGTTAATCGAACCTAGAAAAATGACTAGATACAATGAATTTGGAAATATATCCACATTCGATGTATCTGGATGATATCCAGATTATAAGAATCTGTGGTTTTAAAGAAAACCCTAGTTGTCTTCTTATGTAAGTTCTCTGTCAAAACATTCGTTCTTCTATTACCAAAAAAATTAAGCCTTTCAAAACCCTAGGAGCTAGCACTCCTGAGTAATGAGCTGGTTCATCGAGTATATCTGATAGAGGACGTTCGCACATTGCAGCGTTTGGTGATCATTCAGTTGAACATATGCCTAAAAACTAGAAAACGGAGGTCTTGATTATGGCAAATATAGGTAATTCTATAACCCCTAGATCGATCCTAATCGTTTGGTTTAGATCCTAAGAAGGAATTTGTGGGTGTTTTTCACATTTAGGAGTCTACGAATTCTAACAGAGAGGGGGGCATAGATTTGTTGTGGAAACAAGAATTGAGGTGATTGGCTAAGGTTATTGTTTCTTTAATATTGTTTGTATTGTAATTCCACCAATTCCCCATTTCTTCTCTCATGGCCCCCTTGAGATATCTAGCTCTTAAACGATGATTATTAAAATAAAAAAAAAGTTCAAATCATATCAAAAAAGCAAAAGCTTTTAGATTACTTAGAACCATTTCTTCCTTGCTCTTTCATGTACCCTTTATATATTTCTAATCGCTATTATCTGGTCCACTTCTCTAGGCAGTTTTCCTTCTAGTGGTAGCTTCTTCTCGTCATTCATGAAATCTCAAATAATTGTTGTTCTTTTTTTTTTTTTAGACTATTCCTGCTAGATTTGTGAAGGACTACTTCACTACAAAGGATGAATGTTTGCTCTTGCTTTAAGTCTTCAGACTGACAAGAAAATGGCTAAAATTGTGACTCTCTAGCATAAGAATAACTATTTCTAGCTTTCTAGCATAAGAATAACTATTCTTATGCCAGAGAGTCACAATTCCAACTATTTTCTTGTCTTTCCAAAGACTTGAATCATGAACTCACATCCATCCTTCGTAGTGAAGTAGTCCTTTGCAAATTTAGCATGAGTAATCTGAAAAAGAATAATAGTCATGTTATCTTTAAGATTTCATGAATAACGAAAAGAAGTTGCCACCAAATGGAAAACTTCCTAAATAAGTGGATTGCCTAATTACTAGATAACAAAGATAAAAAACATATGAAAGGTACATGAAAGAGCAAGGAAGAAACAATTTTAGATAACCTAAAAGCTTCTTTTTTATATGATTTGAAATTTTTTTTTAACAATCATCGCTCAAGAGCCAGATATCTCTGAGGTCAAACCTTCTATACCTAATTTTCTCAAAGTTTCTATTCTTACTCAGAAACATTGAGACTTATACTTTTTCCCTGAATTTGCATGTGATTGATCAACGTGTGATTGATGTTGTTGATTTTAGATAGACTATCTATGCTGGATGTATAAAAGGCATATTTCCCTTATCAAGAGTTTTACTACTAAATTGGAATTGGGGCTTAGAGAATTTCTATCATTCGTTATTTCAAATTTGATATTGTCCAAGATAAGATGTCATTTCTCAAAGTATCAAAATAAGAAGTATCGGTCTCGGCCCAAAGTCAAAATTCATTTATACAAAAATGGATTTGTTGATAACTATCATCGATGAACTTGTCACGGAGAACCATATCATACAGCATTAAGAGAGCCAATCTCAACATCAAGAGGTGCAGTTGGTGGAAGCTGTTCAAGCAACCCGTTTTGAGATATGGCTCTAGATATTACAGGGCCTAAGTTTGATAATTATAGGGCATCTACATATTCTATTGAGAAACCTTCGAATACAGATGCATAGAAGTTCTATGATATGTTGCGATTTACCGATACACTGATATGAGAAGGGTGTTCAAGCCATTCACAGCTATCACTTGTATCTCAGTTATTAAATATCAAGTCTGAAAATAACAAGTCCGAGAAAAATTTTAACCAATTGGTGTAGCCTATGAAGGAAGTCGTACCAGGTAGGAATAAGATTCTAAATGACTTCTATAAGATGAAGAAATTTGTATCTCGCCTTAGTTTACCTGTCTAAAAAATATATGTTTGCACAAATGGATGCATGCTTTATTGAAAAAATGATATCACTCGTAGGAATTGCAAGTTTTGTGGCCATCATCTGTACATGCTGAGGAAGGATTGGGGAAGTAACAGGCCTAAGGAGATACCTTTTAAGAAGGCATACTATTTTCTAATAACACATCGATTGCAGTGAATGTATTCATCTAAAATGATTGCTGCACCGATGAGATAGCATGTAGAGAGCTAAACAGTTAATGACTACATGAGTCATTCTTGTGATGGTGAGGGATAGTAATATTTTGATAAGACTCATCCTGAATTTGCAAAGGAGTCGCGGAATGTAAGGCTTGAAGTGTACATAGATGGGTTTGCTCCATTCAAGATGCCTGGAAAACAGTATTCATGTTGGCTAGTCATTCTCACTCCTTATAATCTCCCTCCGTGGATGTGTATGAAGGATCCAGTAATATTCATAACTGTCATTATTCCAGGGCCAAAGAATCCTAAACACATGGTTGATGTATATTTACAACCATTGATTGATGAACTGAGGGGATTGTGGTATGATGTTGTCTACATATATGACATATCAAAGAGACAAGCTTTCAATTACAAGCTACACTTTTGTAAATAATTAATGACTTTTCAGCCTATGGAATGCTTAGTGGGTGGAGCACTGTATGCAAATT
Source organism: Voacanga thouarsii (assembly GCA_026120185.1). Taxonomy (NCBI): domain Eukaryota; kingdom Viridiplantae; phylum Streptophyta; class Magnoliopsida; order Gentianales; family Apocynaceae; genus Voacanga; species Voacanga thouarsii. Next base: position 13,372 of record JANUWF010000821.1, on the reverse strand, counting down.
TCCTTATCTATATTTCATGGAGTACACAAAGTCTTTCCATCTGCAATTTGGTGGCAAAACATCTTGGTTTGATTGTCATCATTGGTTCTTGCCACTTGATCATACATTTAGGAGGAACACAAGTTCATTCAAAAAGGATAGAGGACACGAAACTTCATCACCCGTAGCCCGTCTAATAGGAGAGCAAATGTGGGCCAATGGTGTGCCACTTTTCCAAAATTACGGAGTCAGGACATGAACTTGGAAGGAGCGACGGTAAATGTGTGAATCACAACTGGGTTAAAAGGAGTATTTTTTAGGACTTGCCTTACTAGCGAACTCTATTGGTGCCTCATAACATAGATATTATGCATAATGAAAAGAATGTGTTTGAAAATATATTTAACACTGTTATAGATATGAAGGGCAAAACAAAAGATAATATAAAGGCAAGACGTGATATCGTGACATATTGTAATATGTCTGAATTACAAGTTAGTGGTGCACGGAAATGAAAGGATAGCATACCTAAAGTATGTTATTCATTAGCTAGCATGGGCAAGGAAGTTCTGCTTGAGTGGGTGAAAGAAGTCCAACTCCCAGATAGATATGCTTCAAACTTATCAAAATGTGTTGACCTAAAGGAGTTGAAGCTGTCTGGCAGGAAAAGTCATAATTATTATATGTTCATAGAACGATTACAGCCAATTGCTCTAAGAGAATTTCTTCCACTTAACATGTGAAACATGTTGACTGAATTGAGTCTTTTTTATAAGGATTTGTGCTCGCCAAAATTGAGCATCAATCATATGAAGAATCGGAGTCTAAAATTCTAGTGTTCTTATGTAAGCTTGAGAAAATATTCCCCCCAAGTTTCTTCGATGCAATGAAGCACCTAGTGGTTTACTTACCCTATGAAGCTCGTGTTTGTGGTCTAGCTCAGTACAGATGGAGGTATCCATTTGAAAGTTTGACATTTAGTAATAATTTAATTTGTACTATAGTATGTGATAATGATAACAATTCAAAAGTATGCTCTAATTATAGCTATAACGAATTGCAAGTTCTTGCATCACTTAAAATTTAAGGTAAAATATAAGGCAAGGTTTGAAGGATCATGCTTACCTAATTGAAGAAGCCTTGATATTCTTTTCCTACTACTTTGAAGAATATGTTCAAACAAGGCACACACAGTTGTCTAGTAAAGCAGAGGTTCCAACTGAGCACAATCCAGAACTCCTTTTGCTGTGAATTTGCAAAGTTCCAAGAAGGATATTGGAGAAGATCCAAACTTGATTCTTGACATCTGGGGAATTTAAAGCTGCCACAAAATGCATCTTACTAAATTGTGAAGAGATACAACCATATATAAGGTATTTCTCAGTTGCTTTACGATCCCAACACCCATGTATCACTGAGTTGGAAATTGAGAGAAGGATAGAGAATGAATTTGTTGGATGGATAAAAAATTACGTAACTTATCTAAATAATATTTGAATAAGTGTATGTTAACTATCTTGAATACAAACTTAGGTGTTTGCAAATTTCTTATAGGTGCATGATCCTATCAATGGGGTGACAAACAAATGTTTGCAAACCTCTCATAGGGACTATCAAGAAATATGAAATAATCTCAAGGGTGTTTAATTAATGGTTATCGATTTCACACAAGTGAGCATGTAAAAGCTAGAAAAAAGTGTTAACTACGGAGTTTTTAGGTTGCCAGAATGAGCATGGTAGTGTTGATTATTATAGGGTGTTAAAGGAGGTTATTGAAGTTCAATTTCCTAATAATCCAATATAAACAGTTGTGCTTATTAAGTGTGATTGGTTTGACCCTACACAGAATCGGGGAATGAGAGTACACCCTCAATTTAAGTTGGTAGACATCATCAGTAAGAGGTGTTTCTTTAAATATGATCCTTTTCTATTAGCTCAACAAGCACATCGAGTGTGCTTTATGACATGTCCAAGAACTAAAAGGCTAAAATTTGATTGGATGGCAGTATGCAAAATAAAAGCGCGGCATGTGGTTGCTGCACCCATTATTGATTCAGCTTACCAAGAAGAAATTGATGATAATTATGCAATGAGTATATCTTTAATAGTTAATCTTGGTCCCTTAGCACATGGAGAAGGAATATATAAGTTGCTGGAAGTTTAGATAAAGCATTAGATCGGGACCAAGATTTGAACTATATTGTATCTAATAATGAGGGTGATTGAGAAATAGATTCTCAACAGAAGTTAATTATGAGGAATACATTTCAGAGGATGACTTAAGCGAATAGTGTATTTTAATTAGTTGAGTAGTCATTCATTAGTCCATCTTGATATCAATCGATGAATTACGAGTTACAATTACTTTTATGTATATATATTATTAAGAATATATGACATTGTTCCATTCACTTACATTTTTTTTAACCACATGTTTCCTTCTTAGATATGTATATTGGAGAGTAGCAGCCTTCTCCTGATGCAAAGGGTACATATACACGGGACCATACAACCTCACCTGGACGTGCTCTACGAATCCTAGTATCTGATCAGCATCCGAGGGATACACTACTTAGGCAGAATAGTGAATCTCCTACTGTTTCATCCTCTGTAGCATTGCATCAGATAGGATATCAGGACCAAGATCCACGACCTTTGATTACACCACGAGCAGCTGTGTATTATTTTATACATTAAATTATATTTTATAGGGAGATTATAATTAGTTAAGTAAATTTCACTCACTTTAATTTTTATAATATGTTTAACTTTACAAACAACATTTGTTGATTCCTATCGCTATGTACGAGAGATCTTGTTGATATTCTAGAGGTACTTTGATAGGCCCTATACTATATTTACGGATGTCCTATTGCACGTAAAGCATATCTGGTTCAAAGAGTTCGAAGTAAGTTACTAATTATTGTATAAATGCATAATATTAATGAATTTTGTATTTCATACATATGTTTTTTTTTTTGTCATTTTATTATATACTAACAACTTAGAAGATAATGTAATTTTTTACAGAAACTATTTAGTTAGAACAATTATCATAGTACTCATATTTGGTTTAACTTGGAGCACAAGTGTAGGACTCGCCTTTGGGACACCTTATCGAAGGTCCAAAAGGTAATTCTAGTTGGTTAGTCCCCTTCCTAGATTGACCCTCAGATCTGGGAGTTGATGAAGCAGTGTTGCAGCATACGGGAGTTTCAACGGATCTCCTCCACTGCTTGGAGGGGTAGGGGTCAGGCCACCTGCACTCATACTAGAAGCTCGGTCTCATTCACTATGCCACAAGGATCGTATGGTAATTTTCTTCAAGTATTCGCATGTTTTGTCATTCTACTTCGTGTAAATTATTTTCGGTCAATATTCTAATAAGTTATTATTCTTTCTAATTGTAGCGGGAGAAGATGGGCACTAACTTTAGTTATATGGAGTGGTTAAGAGGTTGCATATTTTTTAGAGTGGGGATAGACGAGGGCAGTACGTCAACGAGCGTTCTTGCCAAGCCTTGGTAAAGAATTAAAAATTGTGAATTATAAAAAACATTATATTTGGTTAAATTTCACTTAAAAAAATATTAACTTTGCAATAAAGTTTAGGACGACGTGATGGCTATCAAGGAGTGCCTTACTCAGGCTTCTTCCATTGGGTCTGCGAGCGTCACATCTTCTGTCGTCCTAGATGAGTGGGCCTATTTAGTCAGATAGATGGTGGGTTCACTAGAGGTCGCTGTTTGGACTTGGTTTGGAAGTAGCCCGAGCTAGGCAGTAGCTCTAAGAGAGTTCTTTACGATCCACAGGGACCTGTGCACCTACAAATATAGAGCAAATAGTCAAGATGAGGGTTGAAGAGCGGGTGCACATGGTGACAAAGGAGCTCATGAAGGATTTTGATCAGAGAGTGGATGATCTTCAGAGTTGGATGACACTAATGTTGGAGAGGTTTGAATTTCCCATACCACCATTACTGTCGACTTGGGCAACTAATGGTGAGGACGACACTGGTGGCAGCTTTATTCTGTTGTCAGACCCTTATCCTTCAACCCATTCATGTTCTCAATCTCCACCCCCACCTCCTCAGTTGGCGCCACTGCTCCTATAGCTTAGAGATTTTATTGTACATTTTATCATTTATATCACACTTTATTTCATTTGATATCATTATTTTATATTCACATTACATTTATCATGTATATTTAATTTATATCATTAAGATGATTATTTTTCTTTTTAGTTTAATGAAATCGGTTTACGCATTTTTCTGAATTCACATTTGTGTGTTATATATTGCTTGAATGTGTAATACGATACAGGTGTTCTGAAATAATTACAAAATAGGTCTCATTAGTTAAAAAAATAAAATAGCCACGGATTAGCTACGAACTGTCGCTAATCCGTAGCAACTCCCTAGGGTTTAGCGACGTTATAGGTTATTCTGTCACTAATCTACTGCTAATTTAGCTACAAATTTGTGATGCTAGGAAATTATTTTTGTAAATTAAAACATCTCATCGCTAATCCCTTGCTAATTCATCTACGAATTTGCGATGGCGGGGAAATTATTTTCAAAATAAAAAATGCAAAATTAGATAGTCGTTGCTAATCCCTCACTAATATAGCTATGGTTTTTCGATGGTAATTATATTATATGCTTAAAATAAATTTACATGGTCATCGCTAATCCGTTGCATATATGACCAGGGTTTATATGTCATCGCTAATCCCTCACTAATTTGCAACGATTTAGTGACGGGTTGAATTTATTTCTTAAAATTCCACATATGTAGAAAATAATATAGCTGTGGCTATTCCGTCGCTACATGGAAGCAAATTTGACTACTATATGTTTGTTGACTCGATTATTAGGTCTTGCTAAACCATCGGTATTAATGACGGGTGAATTGTTCCATCGCAAAATTTTCATTTAGTGACTAAGTCTTTAGCTAGGACGTTTTCTATCGCTATACTATCGCTATTTACATGTACCGATGGTTTAGCGATGGCATTAGCCCTCGCTAATGCCATATTTTCTTGTAGTAATAATTGTGAGATGTAGTGAAAATTCGAGAATTTTGCATATGTAAAATGCAGAAATTTATCATTTTCCACAATAATTGTTTAAATTTTCATTTTCACCAAATGTTGACACCTTTTGGTTGAAACTTTTCATTTTTATTAAATTAATTCTATGAAATTCATAAAAATTTTACTCCCTTTAGTTACTTTTATCTTTAATATTCTGACACATATAAATTATTGAATTCCTTAAATTTATAGAATTTTGAGTAATAAAAGAGAAGATTGAATTGACATTTCCTTAAATTTAGGGAGGTCCATAGTGATACGGTTTTGTGTAGTATGAAGTGACAAAGTTTAGTAAAGTAATAAAAAGTAAGGACAAAATTTAAAACATAGATATTTAATACTTACTTATTTTTATCAAAATGGCATATAATAAATTTTTAAAAATTATTTCTAAAAAATGTCAGGGGGAGTACTAATATCAAATGAAGGAACTTATCTTTTTGTTAGAAACTTTTCATTATTATTTAATTACTTATCAATAAATCCGTAAGAAATACTATTACAATATTAGCAAAGGGATTGATCTAAACTAAAAAAAAATCAGCCGTGCCCAAGGCATGTATTTGACCTCCGCTCTGGATGGGTCTCATGATTATAATTTGTTTTCCATTGTTTTCACTAATAAGGAATATAATGAGAGCACACATGGGAGATTCAAGGTGGCAGCCTCTAGGGGATCAAAGAAATTTCAAACTTGAATTGAATAAAGGAAAACTCACCCATTGGAGTATATATAGTCCCCATTCACTTGCAATAAGAAGAACATATCCTTCTCATCATGCAAAGCCTATAACATAACATTGAAAGAAATCAAACTTAATTGCCAACAATATATACAGATTTGTTGTCAAAAAGTCAAAAGTAAGCTATCTTCACAATCATTTTTCTTGCCTTTGCACTCCTCATTTTGATTTGGGTCAAGTGCAGGTAGAAGAGAGAATTTCAAACCCATAAACATCACTGGAATCATCCGCATGACCATTAAGAATAACGTTTTCGAGCTTGAACTGAGCAGCAACTCGGGCCGACTGGATTAATCTGAAATGAACATTCACTCTACCAAAGAAGATAAAGGCGTACTTTTTCATTCAAAATAAAAAAAAAATAAAACTTTGACATTTAAACTAAAAAAATTGAACAATGATTGGGATGGATACTAAGTTGTTGCGTTGAGGCAGAGGTGTTGAACACAGTTTTGAGAGAAGTTCAAGTGCTGCAGGTGAAGTGTATTAAGCTTCGTCTTCTAACATGTATCCAACTTAATAATTAAGAGAAGTATTTAATAAGGAATCATATTCGAAGAGTTTAGAGTTTCTGACTTGCAGATAAACTTCTTTGAATTTAAATATCATCCATCTAGAATCATCTGAATTCAATTAAATTAGACGACCTTTCATTTTTTTTTTTAGGCAGATAAATAAAGAATCAGCGGATAAATTAAATTAGATGAACTTTCATTTATTTTTGCAAATAAATTAAGTCAGCAGATAAATTAAGTTAGATGACCGTTTATTTACGTAACAAATAATCTATATGAATTTAACACGCCATGTGGCTCAAGAGGACAATGCCACATGGCATTATGGGAACTACCGGTGTTGCCACGTGTCGAAACGATAGTCTCCCGCAACTCCTTTTATATATATATATATATATATATATATATATATATATATATATATATTAAGGGAGGTCCATAGTGATACAGTTTAGTGGAGTATCAATTGAAAAAGTTTAGAAAAATAATAAAAAGTAAGGACAAAATTTAAAAAATAGACATTTAATACTTACTTATTTTTTTCAAAATGGCATATAATAAATTTTTAAAAATTATTTCTAAAAAATATCAGAGGGGTACTAATATTAAATAAAGGAACTTACGTTTTTGTTAGAAACTTTTCATTATCATTTAATTACTTATCAATAAATCCGTAAGAAATACTATTATAATATGTACCAATTCCTAAATTCATAGATTCATAAGAACAGGTTTTTATGTATATATAAGTGTGCTTTTCCTTTGGATTTTGCAAACTATCTCAATGCTTTTGAAAGGAATTAAACTAGAGGAAATGGTGAAGGCTTTATCAAGCTTGGTTTTCGTGGTCGCCATCATGCTTATCATTTCAAGTAAGCGTGCTTTTACAGAATCTGTTCATCATTTGCTTTGTTTCTTCTTTCTTTCTTTTCTTTTCTCTTTCTTTGGCCATCTTGTTCATAAAAATTTCTTTGAAGATTAAAACAAACTACATACGTCAAATTTATCCTTCAAAGTTATGTTTCAAAACAGTTCGCAAAACCTTGTCTAATAACTTTACAGCCCTTATGTCAGAATACTCATCCTTGCGTTCCATTATCTGTTCCAAACATGACAAACACTGAAAGTTATGTTTCCTCCGTTCAACCACTCTCCCATTCCCTCAATGCAAACATCTAATTATTTATTTATGATTTCAACAGGTTGGGAATCCCCACTTGTTTCAGCTGCTAATCCGCCGTGCAAAAATGTTGTGGATTGTAAAAATGCGGGCTTTAATTGTAATCCTGATCTCGTCTTACGCTGTACAAGTGGAATGTGTACCTGCGTTCAGCCTCCTGTGCCTGCGAGGAAAACAATGCAGGAGTTTCATCTGTTATGATTTCTTCAACAGCACAATTGTAATATTTTTTTTGTTTCTGAATAAAGGAAAGATCTAATATTCAGTAGAAGGTTTTTCAAAGTTTCTTTCAATCAAATGCAAATTCCAAAACAAATTTTTAAAAAATTCACCTAAAAAGATCTTTTAATGATAAAAAGTTGAGAAAAGTAGGGGAAGGAAGAAGAATAAAAAACAATAAAAGGAAAAGAAATAAAAGAAAATATTATAAAAAGAATTTTAATTTTAAATTTTCTTTAATCAAGTCGTCAAAGTTTAATTTCTTGCAATAAAGTCCCTAATAACCGTCATTTCTAATGGAAAGGCAACGTCGGGAAGTTTTAGTAATTTTGGGACATAATTGAGTATTTTGTAAAATAAAAAATAACGGTATGACTACAAAAGTAACCAAATTTAAAGGGCAAAATTGCCATTAATCCCCAGAAAAATACAAAAGAAAGTTCTCATTGTGGTTAGATGTAAATTTTCGAATTGTTCTTTTTGTAATTGGGATTTCAACAAGTAATAATCAAATTGCAAATGTTTACGTATTTGGAAATTTTATTTTTCAGCATTATTTAATATAAAATGTCTTAAAAACTCTACGAAAATTTATTTAACTAAAATACTCTTAGATTAATTACTTTTACTTGATAATTTTATGACATTTTCTTTACAATGTGCTGTAGTAATGTTTGTCTTCTTCATACTCAATTATTATGAATGATTAGATAATAGATATAAATTTTACCCATAATGTAATATAGAAGAAGAAAAAAAGATTTTATGTTAAATGAAGATGTAAAAAGTTTTCCAATTAGGTGAAGGATATTTACTATTTCCACACAATGATATTTCCTTATTCACTATCCATATTCAAATGATTTTTGAATAAAAAGTTCAAGATTTATTATTTCAAACTAGGATATTGTTGGGACTTAATATGTCCAGCCCATTTGGTGGACAAATAAAACAAAACAAATAAAAGCTCACAAACAAAGTAATAACCTAACAAAAATCAACAAGCATAGATGACGGCAATTTTCTAGTGTAATTTCGTTGAGAGAGAGGCGGACAGCAAGGAAGAAAATTGCAAGAGTTTCTTCAAGTTTTGATCCTCAGTTGGATGGTCATTCGGAGTCCGATTGAGACGAAATTTGGTTCTACGTGATCCTCTCAACAAGAATTACAAATCTAACGGTTTAGATTTCGATTTTGGTAATATCCTTTCAAACTCAATTCTTGTTTAGTTGTAGCTTTGGGAGAAGATATTGATATATTATTGGTGTGTCTCTAGTGTTATCTAGAGAAGACTTTGTATTGCCCATTATTGTTGATAGTGGAAGTTTTACTGGATTAGATCCCGTGGTTTTTCCCATCTTGGGTTTTCCACGTTAAAAATCTTGGTGTCTCGTATTTTTACTTTGGTGCTTTCTTTTACTTGCTGGCGTTACTTAGGTGGTATCTGTTAATTCCTATTTTTTTATTGGCACATGGGAAATAGTTTTTTATCTTGGATATAATTGTGACTTGGGTGGAGCTTGGTATTTTGCGCTCTTTCGGTTTATTTCCCAACAAGGATATTTACTTTTCATTTTATGTTGATAATCAAATGGTTGTGTGGAACTTTATGCTCCTACTTAGCCTAATTTTTCAAAGTATGGTAGACACAAACTGTAGCTAATTGCACGGGCTTCACATGCAAACCTGATTTCAACCTGCACTGTGCAAATGGAATTTGTGTCTGCGAATCCCTTGCTTTGAAACGCACTTTCACAAGGAAAGGAATCGGGGAGTTTCATTATTGATTCTTACTATTATAATTCTCTTTGCTATCCTGAAGAAAATTCCATTGCTTCATCTGTTATAGGTTGGAAGATATGATTCCTTCAATTGTAAGACACAATGTCTACAAACTTATAAATAATGGAAAATTCTAATGTATTCTCCGTTTTGGCTCGGTGATTATTAGAGCTGATTTAACACATATCATGCTTCTTATGGCCTGGATTTCAAAATGTCATAATCAAATTCTGACTGTTTATATATATGGAAAACTAAATTTGGACATGATTTTGGATTAGAAAGTGTTGCACTGATTAGTTGATTTTAGTCTATGAACTATTTAATTTATTTTATTTTAAAACAAATAAAGATTTTTTCTTCTTTTGATCAATTAACTATTTTTTCATAACTTTTGGTCTCAACCACCTCTACTACGACGGAATTTGATGGGATTGGATATGCACTTTTTTGTGCATCACAAACGAAGAGTGTAAACTTTATTTCTCTTTTATCCTTCATCTTCCTTCCTTTCAAACTCTTCTCTGTAGCCTCCATTAGTATTCAATGGCATTCGTTATTTCTAAAGGCTTAAAACAATTTTATAGATCAAAAACCCAGTAATTGGGGAGGAAAATCAAAGCTTGGAATAGGTAGAAATCACTCATTGAAAAAAAAAATCCAAAAGAATTGTTGCTGCATCACTGAATACATGTAATACAATTTCACCATTGCATTAATCTAGCTAAATCAATAGCAATTTGCACCCACAAGTGCACAAACACCACTATCCCCATTCCGTCTAATATTGATACTATATATGATGCTATATATTCTCCATATTTATTTAATTATTACGTCGCTTTAGCCAACAAAATTGACTCCAACTCAACACTAAGCCAGTCTTCCACATTACACGTAGCCTAGACTAAGTAAAGATGCCCATTTGGAGTAAAAGAAAATAGAAACCTCAGAGCAAAATGTAAATCTACCATCGTTCGGTGAAGAAAAAATCTGCAATATTTACTGCACTCTGCAACAAAATAAGTGAAGATTTGACGGGATTTGGTGCATGATATGACGTTCAAGAAGATAGGAAAGAAAAGGAGAATTGCAGAGATGAATGTAGAACAACACAGGTTAGAAATTGGGAATTTGATGGTGGTGGTCATTGGGGGAAAAAAGAAAGATGGTGGTTGCGACAGCATGGTGGTTTGTGTTTTATTGATCTAAGAGTTCTCACCTCAGTACATGGCATCGTGGTGGTAACTGTACTTTTTTTTTTTTTGACAAGGAAAATAATAGAAGTATACGGGCTATCCCTACTGTCTTAGCATAGATGTAAAATTATTCCTAAGCGAAGGAACCGAATGGCAATCCAGGATACACAAAGATTAACAATATTTCCATAGACATATGATGTGAAGAGGCGTCCCTTGTGAGAAAGTCGGCTACCAGATTACACTATTGCAAAATATGCTCAAAAGAGACCGAGTCAAAATGCTACAGCAAGTAATGCAACCAACGAAAATCTTGATAGCTAGTCCAAGGTACATAATCCCCCATAGTCATGGTCAGTACTAATTTGAGAGAATCCGTTTACACCACCACACTATGTAACCCCAAGTGAAGACAAGTGTGAAAGGCGCAAAGAGCTGCTTGTAACTTAGCTAGAAAAGGATTTGAATCAAAATCTATAGAATGCGCAAAAGAATTTAGAATGGTCCCATCGCCATGCCGGATTATTCCTCCGACTCCGAAAGAGTGCCCTGAGCCCTTGGTACTACCATCAACATTAAGAATGATTTGATGATATTCATGCTTTTGCCAAAGGATAGAAGACAACCTTTATCAAGGATGCTTGCCAGTCAGATTAAGTGCCTGTAGAGAGCGAGCAAGAAAATCCTCATGCAATCACAGCAAATGGTTAGATATGAAATGCTAGCCATCAAACTTGGAGGAAGTCAATGCTATCCAAATAATCCAACAGAAAGCCACAAAAATAAGCCACCGTCTATTACAACAAAGTGGAAGAAGATTCCACTAAAAGCCAAAAAATTGTGCTACTGAGAAATGGGGAAGACCATCCCACCAGACCCCTAATTCGAATGCTATCTCTCTCCACCCTTCCAGAGTAACTAAACAGGAGATAAAAGAGTGTTGCAGAGATTCCTCATGCTTGAGACATAATGAACATCTTGATGCAAAAGAAAAACCAATGCGCTTTAAGTTTGGATCTAGAGGCGGAAGGTTATTGAGCAATTTCCACATAAAGAAAATGGCTGAGGTTGCACTAGAACAGCATGAAGAGCTTTCAAAGTAGGGTTTGGACAATCCTTTTGCTGAATAATCTCTTAGGGAGAAGAGAGGGAAAACAAACCATACTTTTGCGGCAACCACACCAACACATCCGTCGAGGAAACCAACTGCAATGGAAGGATAAGTCTAAAAATTTGATAGGCAAGAGGAGGATCAAGAATTTCATTAATCAAATGAATGTTCCAGAAACCATTACGAGTAAATTGCCTCACTGAATAATGTGGATGAATGATGACGAGTAAATTGTTCTTTTTGGATGAATGATAGAGGAGTTCAAATTGCCTCACTGTAAATTCCCTAGTCCTAACCAATTTTCATACCAAAAAGAACAACATCCGGAATTCACCATACAACATATGTGTTGTTAAGCCAAATAGCTAGAGTTCAAAATTCTGCGCCAAACTAGAGTCATGGTGCCTGAATAACGAGGTATCCTTAGATTATCAGGCACTTTCGGAGAAAGAGTAAAGGAGCTTTTATCCAAATTAATAAGCTGACTAGAAGCTGACTAGAATACCTCCAAGACCCTTTACTCTTGGATAAAAGATAAGTGATCATCAGAAAAAATGATGAGTGATTAATCACAGCGCCAGTAGAAATGATAGTATCATCAGCAAAACTAAGATGAGTGATTAGAGGACACCGACATGGGACTGAATATGGTTGGAAAGATGGAACAGTTAGCAAAGCATTAAGACCTCTACTCAATGGTTCTTGAATAAGGATTAAAAGCAATGGGGAAAGAGGATCCCCTTGACGAAGCCCCCGAGTAGAAGAGAAATAACCACAAGATTTTCCATTCACAAGTACAGAAAACCAACAATTGTTGATACCATTATTGACAAGAGACTGGATGTGCTTATTAAAACCAAAACAAGACATAACTTTAAGTAAGGCCTTCCAACAGACTCGATCAAATGCCTTAGCCATGTCTAACTTCAAGACCACATTTCCTTCATGCACCTTCCTATCTAAAGAATGAAGTAGCTCATGGGCTAATAGAAAGTTGTCTGAGATATTCCGCTCTTTGATGAATCCTGTTCGACTTAGAGAGGTGAGCTTGGGAAGCATGATAGACAAACGACTTGTTAGCACTTTAGTAACAATTTTATTATAGTAGTTGCATAGACTGATAGGACATAACTCTACAAAAGACTTCGGAGAAGCTTTTTTTGGAATCAAGATAACAAGAGTGCTCATGGAGCGGAAGACTTGAAAAGAAATCCGTCACTGCAAGATGAACATTAACAGCTATTAAATCCCAACATGATGTGTAGAGGCACCCAGAGAAGCCATCAGGTCCAGGAGTTGAATCCACTCCCAAAGAGAACACAGCATCCTTAACCTCAGCTAGGGAAGGCACAGAGGAAAAGTGCATATTGTCCTCTGGGGAAACAGGGTTGGAATATTTGAGAATAGAGGATGTGAAACCCCAATCAAAACCAACCTTAGAGTAAGGGGGTTGGGATGCATATTGTATTTTATTTCATGATTAAATATATTTTTTATATGATTTTTATGTGCTTTGGATTTGAGTTTTATTGTCTTGAAGTCTTGTTG
>JANUWF010000819.1:0-10106 GCA_026120185.1 Voacanga thouarsii | reverse complement strand
TATATCCCAACCCCCTTACTCTGAGGTTGGTCTTGACTGGGGTTTCACACTATGTCTTCACTGGCTATAGGAGGTTATAATTAATTTATCACATTCATAGATGATCACTCATGCTTTGGTTATGTTTACTTGATCAGATGCAAATCTGATTCCTTTTATATATTCAAAAAGTTTAAGGCTGAGATAGAGCGTCAAACAGGTAAACTATCAGAAAGCTAAGATCGGATTGTGGTAGAGAATATCTCCTTGGTAAATTCAAGGACTACTTCACATATAAGGGTATAGTATATCAGCTAATCGGATTCAGCATTTTGATAAGGCTATAAAGTCTTATGGTTTCATACAAAATATGAAAGAACCATATGTATATAGAAAGTAAGATGGGAAGAATGTGTCTTTTATGGTACTTTAAGTAGATGATATTCTACTCATTTGAAATGCTATAGGGAAATTGTCATCTTTAAAGGTTTGGCTATCAAGTTAATTTAGCATGAAGGATATGGGAGAAGCTACTTACATTCTTGGTATTAAGCTTTTTAGAGATAGGAAGCAAAAAATATTAAGCTTATCCCAATCTACTTATATTAACAAGATATTTGCTAGGTTTAGCATGGATCAGTGCAAAGGGGTAACCATACAATGAGAGGATGAGTAGGATTCCCTATGCCTAGATAATGGGAAGTCTTATGTATGCCATGCTTTGTACTAGGCCGGATATTTGCTTTGTGGTAGGCATGGTTAGTAGGTATCAATCAAACCCTGGGGAAGAACATTGGCAAACTGTAAAGTATATACTCAAGTACCTGAAGGGAATGAGGGATTATATTCTAGTTTACAAAGCCGATGACTTAGTTCTTGCTAGTTACACGAATGCAGATTTCCAGGCAAAAAAAGATAAAAGAAAATCCACTAGTGGATATCTCTTCACTTTGTTTGACGGGGATATTTTATGGAGGAGTGTCAAGCAATATTATATTGCTGATTCTTCCATATAAGCTGAGTATACAGTAGCTTCAGAAGCTTCTAAAGAAGCAGTTTGTCTCCAGAAGTTTCTAACATAACTTGGAGTTGTACTACATATGGACATGCCCATAACAATATATTGTGACAATTCTAGAGCTTTGTCACAATGTAAGGAGCCAAGAAACTATAGGAAGGACAAGCATATTGAAAGGAAGTATCACTTGATTTGGGAGTTCATCCAATAATAGGAGATAGTGGTTGATCAAATTATTTTAGCAAATAATTTGGCAGACCTATTTACCAAGCCTTTAATAGAGAATGTGTTGAAAAGACATGTGGACGTTATAGGGGTAGGAGCATATGGACTATCATAGTCTATTTAGCATAAGTGAGAGATTATTGGAATGTATGCCCAAAATGGTCTATATATTTATGTATTTTGGAAATTAATAAAATTATTTCATTCATAATTATTTGTTTATATATATTGGCACATTAAAAAGGTCTAAGTGTGCTAGTAAGTAATCTATGTAATCAAGTTGTGCTTTCACAGTAAGGTGTAGATTATGGACTATTAACATATAAGTGAAAAATTATTCTTGATCGATTGATGAAGCTGGACACTTTATCAAGGTTTAGATCATTACACTATGGTTTCTAAATGGGAAATTGTTTACCTTTAACCAGTGAGTAGTCCACTTATACCAATAGTATATGCGCATTTGGATTATGAAGAATTCGACCACGTGAAAATAATCTTTATCAAAGTGCTAAAAATAAATAAAGAATAGTTTATTGCATCAATTGCTCAGACGAGTACCCTAGGACTTAAGTGTAAGTTGGTAGTTTGGTGAAGTTGGACTTGTATGCTTTGATGTATATTGGGTAAGGTCTTATCACAATGTTAACAACCTTGTATATTGGGTGTATGACTCTAGTTAATTAAGATGGACTTATACAATAGAGTTTCTATACTTCATTATGTGAAGAAATCAACCCCTTGTGACTGTTCGAGATAATCTAATAATAATCTAGGGCCCTAGGAAACGTGACTAAGTGTATATACTTTATGGGTAGCTCCCTGAGATAAGTTGGTATTACGTAGAATGGTATTTTCATTATTATATATGTACTTCGAAGATACTGCACTTGCAATATTATTCTTGGGACTAATATTTTATATGGTGATAAATGGAATATTTAAGATGATTAAAATACTTCTATTTGTTAGTAGGGATATTTTGGTCATTTTAGTAGCCAAGAATAATATGTCCATTTAGTCCCCAGAATAGCTTAAATAATCTTAGTAAATTTATTTACTATATGGGCTAATTGGGTGAATTTATCATTGGAAGAATTATTCTAGAAATCTAATTAATTATTTATTTGGACTAGAATAATTAATTTGGAAAATATAATTAATTAGTTTACTAATTAATTATCTTGAGTAATTTTATATTAGATCAAGTGTTCAATTAATTAATAAAAGAGCTAATTTAATTAATTGATTTATTAATTAATTATCTTGGATAATTTTATATTTGGCCCAAGTGGATTAATTAATTAATAAGAGAGCTATTTAATTAGTCATTGGACTAATTAATTTTACATGGCCCATCAGGGTTTGATGTAGCTTGCCATATGCAAAGAAAAAAAAAAGAAATAGGAAATAAAAGGAAAAGGAAATTCAGTTGCTATTTTGGAAAAGCAAAGAAAAGTTGTTGTTGATTAAAAAATAAATAAATAGAAAACGTAGGAATTGTGTGAGCTATTCTGATGTTGATCGAATTTGAAAAACCATTAGAGCTTTCGATTTTCTATATAGAACAAAACAACCACCGTTTGTGTTTCCTTGGTTGTTTTTCCTTATTTTTCCTTAACGTTTAGCTCTTCCACTTTTCTTCCAATCTTCTTCACCCTAATTCTATTTCCACCAGTAGAGGTCCATAGCGGTTAGAAAATGCTCTGAAAGGTCAGGAGCTAGCAAGCATGATAAGTGTTTGATACGGGGAGCCGATGGTTAGCTAGTGTTCCCATGGAACAAGTTGATGTTCCTGTTCAACAAGCACCGTCAAACCCGGCTCCAACTCTAGTTATTAAAGTTAATTATCCTAGAAGTAAGCATTCCTGGACTTTGGCTTGGGAAAAATTTTAATTTGCTATCTTCCACTACGCATTTAATTTTCCCGTGATCCATCAATCAGTTCTTCGATTGGTAGGTTTTTCAATTCCTTAGTTCTTGCACAGCCAAGGTCTTAGGCTGTAGCTTTTTGGCAAGGCATTGAGTATTTTTCTATTTTGCTCTCCAAGGGAATAGATTTTCCTATATATCTTTTATCCATTCATAATGTTTGTAAATCTAGTGAACATGTCAATTATGTTCTCATTTGGTTTCTTGGTAAATAGCTTATAGTCACGAATTAAGAGTCCTAACTTTGATTTCTTTACTTGATTTGTCCCCGCATTGAGTGTCTTCAAGTAATTTCCACATTTCATAGGCTAATTCAAAACCACTAATCTAGTTGTATTCATTAGCATCAATAGTACAACATAGTATATTTATAGCCTGAAAATTCAAGGTCATTTTTAAGTGTCTTTACTCTCACATTCATCACTCTATTTTGGCACTTTTCTGGCTTCGATAGTTTTGGATGGGACAAATGGCCCCTTTTCAATTAGGTTCCATAGCTTAAAATTGATTGAGAAAACGTAAATCTTCATTCTATTTTTCCAGAAGGTATACTTACTTTAATTGAACAATGGTGGTCTATTTATTGAAGATCCATCAATGTACGGTAGAGATAAAGTGTTTACCATCCTCATCTTTCCTACAAGTCTGTTAGACCGAAAACGTTATAGACCAATCTCTTATACCAATTGATAAACCTTTGAGGGGGGAGGGGGTGAATAAGGTTTATGGAAAACAAATGCAAAATTTCAAAGTCTTTTGAAAAACCTAAAAAAAGAACAAAAAATGTGTGTGCTGAAAAATAGATTTTCTTTGGAACTTTACATGTGCAACTAAGGATCTTTCAAAACTCCACCAGATGATGAGAAGAGAGACTATATTAAAGACGAGAAGATAAAGCATCAACAACCATTTTACTCTACTACATAAATGTTTTTAACCAAATCAGTGAATGCAAGCGTATTAACTGTAAAATCGCAATCATAAATTTCAAAATAAATGCAAGAGAATAGATCTAATGATTTATAGTGGTTCGATCCTCAAATGATTTATAGCCACTACCTTAAGTACACACTTAAGGATTTCAACTCAGCCACTAAAACTTTTTTTCCAAATTAATGGTGATAGGTAATATAAATATTACAATAGAGGGCCACTATACTTGGTTTTACTCCCAACCTCTATACACCCAATAATCAAGGCTTACCTTAACTGGGTTTTACTTCCTAGGCTTGATAAAATTTAGATTAAAGAGCAAATGTAGAAATAGCTCACAAATAAAGTAGATCTAAACAAGCTAGAGTACCTTTACTTTTGTACCTTTAGAATAATAGATCTCACTTTGAAGCACAATGTAGATGAGGGATTTTTTTTTTTCAAAGCTCTTAGGATGTTTTTGAAAGTGTTAGTATGAATCCCCTCCGAAAATCGTGTATAAATGGCTTTTATAATGGCAAAAATCAAGGCTGCAACATCTAGTAATGGCTAGTTGTTGCTGTTAGGTTTTGTAAGGATTTTGGACTCGCAAGGTGAAAAATTGTGCATCCGAAAGGTGTGTCCAAAAGTTTACTTTGCCAAGAAGTACATTAACAACTTTATATTTAGGAACTTTGGAAATAGATTTCGAAATGGGCATTTTGGATTCAGAGGTCCGTCTAAAACCACTCAAACAAGTTTTGATAAAAATTAAAAGCTTTTCTTCTAAAATTATTTTTAAGATCAAAACCTAGATTGAAATTACCTTCTTTTTGAAATGACTTTAAGTGCTTCAAAATAAAATAAATTAAACTTAAAGTAAAGAGACATAGGAAATATAAGTAATACTTTAACCATAATTTCCTAGTGTATAATTCTTCAAAAGTCTTCATGGTATGCAAATCATTTAGGTAGGATCTTAACTTGATCAATCTTTCTTGGACTTCATCATCTATGAGTTGCTTTGCAATACTCTTTGTAAGAATTTGAAGAACCATGGTCAAACATGCCATTTTCAAAAATTCTATCACATACCGATCACACATGTTAGTTCGCATTAATGTTTGTCATTAATTAAAATATAGAAGATATCCCTTTAGGCTAATAGGCATAACACTAACAAATTTAACTTATTTTAAGGCCTCTTTTGATTAGGATTAGCATCCCTAATAGTTTAGGACATGACATCTATATATATGCCATTATATCTTTTGTAATAGTTAGATTTTGGAGACATAGAATATTTTGATAGGAAACCAAAACCTTTCTTGGGAAAATGCATAAGGGTGATTCCCATTTCATTAAGACCAAATCAAAGAGCTCAGTCTCACATATGATAAATGTCTCTAAAATTCAAAGGCATAATTTAAAACATCTTCTCTAATCTTGGGTGTCAGATTTATCTAGTGTTCTTGTTATGTTTGAATTTGGCTACCTTCAAATTCTATCCTTATAATTCTAATATCTTGATAGTAGATTAAGGCAATTAGACGTCTTTGAAGTAAGCAAGATTCACTAAATCTTAAGTAGGGTAGTTACACTTTACATTTAGTTTTGTGTGTGTGTGAATTTAGTAGGGAGATGGGTGAACAACTCTTACATATTTGGTTCTTAAAATTAAAGGGGTTTCCATGCTTACATCAAAGTGGTATTAGAACTTGAATTGTATTGATTCTAAACAACCAACATTCTTTAAACAAAAGGTACAAACTTCTTTAAGAACTTGTGAAAAATTTTTAGATTTTCATCACTTACTTTGCTACCATTTTTGAAAGTTTAAAACTTAAAATTATGCCATGAATTTGATGTTAAATTGATTTGATATGTTGGTATGATATTAGAGGAATCTTTTGGCATGAAACATTGTCGATTTAAAGCTAAAACAAGGTGAAAGGCTTGTCAAGATATTGCTACAAATTTTATAATCCCTTAAATAATTTCCTTGTAATTTTAGTGAGATGAAAGCTTTAATTTTTGCCATGAGTAAGTTGTAAAATGTACTCTATATGACATATTGATGTTTGGGAAACCATTTAGTATAAAAATTTTTTGATTTCGAGGCTAAAACATAGCTGAAATTTGCTTTTAAAAATTAAGCTACGAGATTGCATATAAAATGTTTGATATATTGCCTCAATGACTTATATTCCTAATACATATGTTGCCTCAATAACTTATGATTATTTATACATGACTTTCCAAAGTGTCCATTCATGAAATACATTATCTTCTAGCATAGTAGATTGTTCTTAATGAGGTAAATCTTTGAACTTCTCTTAAGCTTGGAAAGTAATTGTGCAACTTAAACTCCTACTACTAGTTTTCCTAAATTTGCCATTCTTGAGAAATCATTGCCTTGAATGAATTGTTAATTGTTAAAAATTGTTTCTCTTGAGGTTGTGGTAATATCAATTTGCATAGAACTCCTTGATTTCATTTAATGGTTACCAAATGTTTGATAAATTGCTTCTAAGAGACTTTTCTTCTTATTCCTCAGAGTTTAGTTGACTTGATAAAGTTGAGCTCAATTCTTTGATTTGGGCAGAGTTGGAAAGAACTTGAGGAAGTAACTTGAGAGTTTGAAAAAGGTAAGAAAGTGAGCTTATTATTATAAACGCTAAAGAAGAATGCAAATATGAGTGAAGAGTGACCATCAAAATTGAGTGCTAAACATGTGAGAGGGTGAAGTAAGGAACTTTTATTGTGTATTTCTACTCAAAATTTTATAGGTATACCTCTTGAAAAATGGATTATGAGAGTTCATATGATTCACAAAGCTCATCACTTATGAGTGCTCAAAGTATACAAAATGATTTTTATGAAACATCTTGTTCTAGTAGAGAAGGATATAATGGATTTGATAAAGTAGAATAGGAATATTAGAGATTAATATAGAAATGTTGTATGATTTAATGAAGGGTAAAGCACTAGTGGAGGAAGGTATGGTGAACATAACGAGGGAAAATATAAGAATATAAATTATGAGAGTGAAGGAGTTTTGTGGGAGGAGGATTCAAAAGAAGAGCAAATGGTAGTCTACAAAACATTCAAATAGTGGAGTGCAAAACAAGATGGAGTATGATTGCTCTAATTATTAGAAAAAATACAATTACTTTTACAATTGTCCTAATGAGCCACAATAGAGGAAGGATAAATTAAAAAGAAATACAAATTGCACCTACGGATACAGTAAATTTAATTATCTCAAGAAATTAGTAAATAGGAGGTTTTATGGGCCATGTGATTGTGAAGGAAATAGGCATATTAAGTAGAAAAAGGTTGAATGGAAAATCAACTTAGCTATGAAAATTATTGTGGTTGTTGAGAAATAAGTTCTAGAGGGTGGAAGATTAAACTCCAAGCAAACTACTTATGACAATGCTCTATTTAGCTAATTAACAAGTTTGAGAAAAGAGGGGCTTGGAGTTGTTGGAGTAGATTCTAAAGAAGGGATGCTGATTGAGCTAACTTGTCCATTGATTGGAGTAGCAAGAAGAATTGAGGGTGCTTATTAAGGTAAAGAAGGAGATGATATGCAAAGGGAAAATATTTTTTTTTCAAGGTGTCTAATCAAGTAAAAACTATGTAGTATGATGGGAGAAGTTGTAAAAATTTGATTAGCTCTACATTAGTGGAGGAGTTAGAACTAGAAACCTTGGAACACCCTAGTTTATATAAGTTCCATTACTTGAACAATTGTGGTGAATTGAAAGTGAAGAAGTAAGTCGAGGTTGCAATTGACATGGAGAGAATAAAGATAAAGTGATATGTTATGTATATCCCATGCATGTTGACATATTTTATCAGGGAGACCTTGGATGTTTGATAGAGATATAGTCCATAAAGGGAAAAGAAATACTTTCTTTTTGAAGAAGGATTGAAAGAAAATCACACTAATTCCCTTGTCCCTTAGTGAGGTTTTGAGAGAGAACGAAAAAAAAAAGAAAAAAAAAGGAGGAAAGGGAGAAACGAAAGAAGACTAGTAAGGAGAAAAAAAGATGGGCGAAAACAAAAAAAAAAAGAGGTTAGAGATAAAATTGAGAAAGGGAAAGGTGAACGAGTTGAAAGTAGAGCATCTTCTTAAAATTTGAGAGAAAAAATAGGAGAAACAAATATGAATGTGAGAAAAGAAAAGAGAGTGTAGGTAAGATAAGAGGAAAATGTGGGTGGTAAAGAGAGAAAACAAAAAGTATGTTGAGAATCAAAAGTTTAAAATTTTACCTTCAAGTAAAAATTCTTGTTTGAATTTTTATGTAAGTGCTAATTTGAGGATAAATCAACATAAAGAAGGGAGAAATAATAGAAATCATCCAAGGTATGAAGGTTGTACTAAAGAAGCAGAAGAGAGGTCCAAGCCACAAATAATGTCTCCTTAGTTGAGATTCATCTTCAAGAGGTTACAAGGAGGATTTCAAGGCTACCAAGTCAAAAATCCAAGAGTAAAAAAGGTAGTGAAATAATGGATGTCAAAAAGACGACCAAAGAGAGCTCAAAATGATCCATAATTCATATGGAAGGCCAAAGATATTCATTGCAAAGCAAAGTAGGATATGGAAATAAATATTGGAGTGCAAAAATAGGGGTAGCATGGCTTGAATGCACAGACATACTCCAAGCCGTACACTTTGTAGACCAAATTGCTCTCAGAAGTTTGGGTGCACGACCATGCACGAAGTCGTGCCTTCATGCATAGCCAGCTTGTATAGCTATGCAGCTACCTGTGCATAGTCTAATTTAAATAAGCCTGACACGAGCACAACCTTGCATCGCCTGCACATAGCCGTGCAACATCACTGAAGGCTATGTATTGTTTATTTTGAATTTTTTTCGGTTCTTTTACATTTGACTTTAGTTTATAATGATTTTAAAGGTCAATTTAACTTATTGTAAGGTCTTTTTGATTAAGATTATATCCCTAATAGTTTAGGCCATAGTTTGTACTCCTTCCGTCCAAAATTATCTGTCATATTTGACTGATTACGCAGGTATTAAGACAAATAGGTTTTTTTAGTTAATTAAACATTTACTTCCATTTTAAGCTTTAAAATTCCATTCATTCTCTCTCTCTCTCTCTCTCTCTCTCTCTCTCTCTCTCTCTATTTATTAAGAAGTACTCAATTCTAAAGCTTTGATGTGCTCCAAATTGCTTCTCTCTCATGTTATTTAAATGAGATCTTCTTGTTAGGAAAGAAATTATTTAATATGTTTGGAAAATAGAATGTTATTAAATAGGGGTAAGTTTGATACGCTAAATCTTAATTTCCTAACAAGAAAATAAGCTGGGACAAAAACAAAGCTAGAAAAAAGACAGAAAATTTAGGACGGAGGGAGTATATATATAAACATACTATTATATCTCTTATAATCGTTAGATTTTTTATGAGATTAATTATTGGAAAAAAGAACCATCCAAAGAAGAGGAAAGGAAGGCCAAGACTCACTTCAAGGTTCTTTGGGAAAATTATATTAGAGTTATACCCAAGAACCAATCCATTTGCATAATGTATTTTGCACATTTATCCAATACAATAACTCTTTATCTTTTAGTTCCTTTGTGTATGCATGTGAAACTAATAGATAAAATTCATAGCATAATGCACAGTGTTATAGAAGTCACGATTGAGATCATGATGTGAGATTCCTACTATATGTTAGTGTTGTGCCCTAGAGGCAATCACTTGTACATTGTATATGACACGTTTTATTATAATAAAAGACATTATTTATCTTACAGTTTCTTTTGTTTACTTTAATTAATATAACTGTTCGATAAAGTCCATAGTACAACACTGTGTTAAGGAAATCATGATATGAGATTCCTACTACACTGGATAGTGTTAGTACTTAAATAGTCCCTAGTCATAGTATTAATGAGACATGACATTATTAATGCGTTAAGATTAGCACGTGTTAGACTTCCTGATTTAATCAGGCGGTGGTTCTTATAACCGTGAGTATTGAGATACTCAAAGTTAACATG